>CAUYON010094370.1:0-54414 GCA_963573935.1 Arctocebus calabarensis | reverse complement strand
TATGTTCCAGCTCCATCTAGGTAAACATAAAAGATGTGAAGTCTCCATCCTTTTTATGGCTACATAGTATTCCATGGTGTACATATACCACAATTTGTTAATCCATTCATGGGTTGATGGGCACTTGGGCTGTTTCCATGTCTTGGCTATTGTAAATTGGGCTGAAATAAACACTCTGGTGCAAATGTCTTTGTTGTAAAATAATTTTTGATCATCCGGCTATATACCTAGTAGAGGAATTACAGGATCAAACGATAGGACTACTTTTAGTTCCTTGAGTGTTCTCCAAACTTCTTTCCTACCAACAGTGTAGAAGAATTCCCTTTTCTCCACATCTAACCCCAACATCTTTAGTTTTAGGATTTTGTGATGTGGACTAAGCTTACTAGAGTTAGATGATATCTCAAAGTAATTTTGATTTGCATTTCTTTGATGATTAAGGATGATGAACATTTTTTCATGTTTGTAGGCCATGCGCCTGTCTTCATCACAGAACTTTCTGTTCAAGTCTTTTGCACACATAGAAATGGGGTTATTTATTCATTTCTTATTGATTATTTTGAGTTCTGTGTAGATTCTAGCTATTAGACCTTTGTTGGAAGCATAACCTATAAAAATCTTCTCCCATTCTGAAGGTTGTCTGTTTGCTTTACTTACTGTGTTCTTGGTTATGCAAAAGATTTTTAGTTTCATCAGATCTTAATAATGTATTTTTGGTGTTGCCTCAATTGTCCTCCTTATAAAGTATTCTCCCAGGCTAATTTCTTCAAGTGTTTTTCTCGCACTCTCTTCTAGTATTTCTATAGTTTCATGTCTTAAATTTAGATCTTTTACCCAGGGAGAATCAATTTTTGTTAACGGTGAAAGGTGGGGGTCCAGTTTCAGTCTTCTACAGGTCACCAGTCTGTTCACCCAGCACCATTTGTTAAATAGGGAGTCTTTCCCCCACTGAACATTTTTGATAGGCTTGTCAAAGATCAAATGGCAATAAGTAGCTGAGTTCATCTCTTGGTTCTCTGTTCTGTTCCATAAATCTACTGCTCTGTTTTTGTGCCAGTACCTTGCTGTTTTGATCACGATACATTTATAGTATAGCCTGAAGTCTGGTGACGTGATACCTCCTGATTTGTTCTTATTTCTGAGTAATGTATTTGCTATTCAAGGTTTTTTCTGATTCCATATAAAATGAAATACTATTTTTTCGAATTCTTTGAAGTATGACAATAGTGCTTTCATAGGAATTGCATTAAATCTGTAGATTGCTTTGGGTAGTATAGACATTTTAACAATGTTGATTCTTCTCAGCTATGAGCATGGTATGTTTTTCCATTTGTTAACATCCTCACCTATTTCTTTTCTCAGAGTTTCATAGTTCTCCTTACAGAGATCTTTCGTATCCTTTGTTAGTAAATTCCCAGATATTTCATCTTTTTTGACACTATCGTAAAAGGAAGAGAGTGCTTGATTGTTTTTTAAGTTTGACTATCGTTGGCATATCAAAAGCTACTGACTTGTAAGTATTGATTTTGTAACCTGAGCTGCTGATGTATTCCTTGATCACGTCAAAGAATTTTGAAGTTGAGTCCCTGTGATTTTCCAGGTATGGGATCATATCATCAGGGAAGAGTGAGAGTTTGATCTTCTTTGACCCTATTTGGATACACTTGATTGCCTTCTCTTGACTAATTGCAATGGCTAAGACTTCCATTACTATGTTGAATAGCAATGGAGATGGTGGGTATCCTTGCCTCATTCCTGATCTGAGTTGAAATGTTTTCAATTTTACACCATTCAATATGATATTGGCTATGGGTTGCTATAGATAGCCTCTATCAGTTTAAGAAATGTCCCTTCTACGTCTGTTTTCTGAAGTGTTCTGATTGTGAAAGGATGCTGGATATTATCAAAGACTTTTTCTGCATCAACCGAGAGAATCATATGGTCTTTGTTTTTTATTTTATTGATGTGATGTATTATGTTTACAGATTTGCATATATTGAACCAACTCTGTAACCCTGGAATAAAACCAACTTGACCATGGTGTATAATTTTTTTGATGTGTTGTTGAATTCTGTTTGCTAAGATCTTATTGAATATTTTTGCATTGATATTCATTAATGATATTCAAAATGATATAATTTTCTTTCTTTGTTGGATCCTTTCCTGGTTTGGGAATCAGGGTGATATTTGCTTCATAGAATATGTTGGGAAGTATTCCTTCTTTTTCTATGCTTTGGAAAAGGTTGTATAATACAGGCTCTAGTTCCTCTTGAAATGTTTGATAGAATTCAGATGTGAAGCCTCCTGGTCCTAGACTTTTCTTCTTACGGTGATTTTGTATTGTTGATGCTATAGTGATTGAATTGATATAGGTCTATTCAAGATTTCTAATTATTTCTGGTTGAGTCAAGGAAGGTGGTATGCTTCCAGGTATTGGTCCATTTCCTTCAGATTTTCATATTTCTGGAAATAGAAATTTTTGTAGTAATCATTGAGGATTTTTTGAATTTCTGAAGTGTCTGTTGTTATTTCTCCTTTATCATTTATGGTAGACAAAATTAGAGATTTTACTTTTCTATTTCTGGTTAGGTTGGCTAAAGGTCTATCAATTTTGTTAATCTTTTAAAAAATCCAACTTTTTGTTTCATTGATCTTCTGAATGATTCTTTTGTTTTCAATTTCATTTAATTCTGCCCTAATTTTGATTATTTCTTGTCTTCTGCTGGGTTTGGGATTGTACTGTTCTTCCTTTTCCAGTTGCTAGAGATGATCCATTAAGTTGTTGGCTTCCTCTCTTTCTGTTTTCTTGATGTAGGCTTCCAAAGCTATAAATTTCCCTCTTAGGACTACCTTTGCAATATCCTACAGGTTTTGATAATTTGTGTCTTCATTATCATTTTGTTCCAAAAATTTGGTGATTTCCTTCTTAATCTCATCTTTGACCTAGCTATCATCCAGCCTAAGATTAGTCAGCTTCCATGACTTTGTTTGAATATGAAGATTCCTGTTGCTGTCGAATTCAACTTTTATTCCATTGTGGTCTGAGAATATATAAGGAATAATTTCTACACTTTTAAATTTGCTGAAGTTAGACTTGTGTCCTAGGATATGATCTATTTTGGAGGATGACCCATGGGCTGATGAGAAGAATGTATATTCAGTTTTATTAGGGTGAAAAGTTCTGTAGAGGTCTGTAAAGTTCATTTGTCCTAGGGCCAGGTTTAAGTCTAACATTTTCTTTGTTCAGTTTCTTCTTGGAGGATCTATCCAAAACTGTCAAAGATATGTTAAAATCTCCAACTATTATATTGCAGGTGTGGGGTTTTCAACTCTGAAACAGTGTTGTCATTTTTCTTTTTTGGTGTTATTGATTATACTTTAGAGACACATACTGAAATGTGCATTTAGAAAAATCATGTAATTTTGGTTTGCAATCTTGAGATGTGGAAAAATTGGGAAGGAGTATAAGTGATTGAATACAAGTTGATAATTTCTGGGTGATATGTTTATGGGCCTTGTCTGATATTATATATGTTAGAATTTTTTCTCAAAGAAATAATTGAAAACTGTGGTTTCCAGTCTGACTCGCAAGGAGACTAGAAGCTGTGACTCCTGGCCTTCCAGTGGGGACAAAGATGAACAAAGTCTTCTGAGATCCATCAGCTGATTGATGTCACAGGGAAAACCACTGCCTCCAAACTGGATGGACAGACAGGTGGATACAAAGGATCACAGCTCACAGCAGCAGAAGTGCCTTGGAAACCAGTGCTGGGGTAGGAAAACCTAACCTGTCACAAAGAATTGCCAGCCACACTGGTCAGCTCTGGGGGAATCCAGCTTTGAGGGAACTCCCCATACACATGTGCGTGAATTTTACCTCCAGAGCCCCACCAGGTTCTCACAGTGCATATCAGAGAAAAAGCATGCTCTGGCCAAGCTAAGGGGAAAGTAACAATTTTGAAATATGGTTAGAAATGGAATATTCTATTCTTAACAAAAGAGTGCCCTCAGGCAAAACAATTTGACCTAATCACTGAACGTTTTACCACAGCCTAACCTACCTGGGGAAGAGACAAACTCCCTCCAGACCCTCTAGCCTTCCTGCCCCACCAAAAAGGGAAAATCCAAACACACCAAGAGGTGCCCTGAAAGTGAAATCCCAGGAACACAAGCTCATGAAAGGGCAGGGCCTCCCCAGAGGACCCTGAGACTCGTTCTGTCCCACACGTGGCCACCACTTCCCATGACGACAGGGGATCACAGCTGAAAGGAAAGTATCTCACACCTAAGAAGAAATCTCCAGGGAGTCCCAAGACAGCAGGGGACACAAAAACAGGGACACCAAAGAAGGAAGCTTCTGAAATTTTATGGCCAAGCAAACAGTGAGCACAGCCTAAGTCCTGCCAGATACACATAAACCCTACACAAAATGACAGTCTGTCCTTATCCTTGTACCCAATACATCACATATGGCTCTCAATCAGCATATTATAAACTATGGTAAAGAACAAAAAGAAGCAAAAAGGAGCACCACACTTTGCCATGAATAATTTGCACTTAAGGCCCAAATTTTGAGGGAAAAATAAAGCTGGGTAGTATACCGGGGTAGTACAAATTCCATACCCATATAAATGCTTTTACTTCTTTATTTATGCTTACACATTAAAGGTATTACTCTATAGCAAAATAATACTCTGGAATACAGTAATTGGTTTTGTTGAACTTAATACAAATTTGCAATGAAAGCATTTTCAGGCAATGAAGAGTAATGTGTTTCTCTTTGTACATGTTAGGTGGGAGCTAGCAGTCTAGCTGATAAAAAATAAATCCTAAAATTCGCTCATAATGAGAAAAAGTAGCTAAAAACAAACGAATAAAAATTTGAATTAAAAAACTTAAAGTGAAAGATTTTTTTTTCCTGATAGTTCAGACCAAAAACAAGGGTGCGCATTACACCCAGAAGAACATTATACAGGGTACAATATGGTGCATTCAAAAGGCATAGCCGCATGTATGATCAGAACCTCACTGTGTCTTTCCATCCCCACTGCTGCCACCCTGGTCCCACCCTCAGCTCTCGTAGCCTGGTCATTTCCCAGTTCTGATTCCACCTCTCCTTACAGACGTACCTTCTCTTTCCCTCCCAAGCCCTATAGATTAGGATATCAAAACACAGCTTTATCTCCTGCATACTCTCCCCTCAACCTTGTGCTCATCTGCTGCAAAGGTTTTACTCATGTTCCTGTCTTCTTGAGGTGGTCCCCTTTCTCACCCTATTAAGCCCCACCTGCCCACAAAGACTCAGCTTCTTCCCAGAACTGTACGTCCTGTCCTGACTTCCCTGTCCGGAACCAGCACTGCAGAGGCCGAGACATATCTCAGCTTCTTCTAAGTGTGATCTGACTTGAGGACGAGACTTCCTCGGGAGGCATGTCCAGGTTCCTGGCTCTGCCACGCACGTCCCCCCATGGGACTTGGGTAAGACATTTATTCCCTCTGAGTCTCACTTACTACAAAATGAAATGGAAGGAATATCTCCCCGCACCATGACCTGGAATTACTGGGCAAGATCTTTAGTGAAGAATTTATACGGTACAGACAGCTTTTTCACATAGAGTATGATCATTAAAAAATCCTGTGTCATTTCATTTTCCATGTTTGTCTTTTTTACCAAATCATTTGCAAGCTCTCTCCTGGCAGGTCCACGACAGCCTTCGAGACAACTTGGGCTCAGCAACATGTGTGCAGCATGCTCTTCAGAGTCACTGTTCTGGCTCAGTGCTTCTATTTCTGCAGGCTGAGACCACTGCGTGCTGTCCCCCCATCTTCAGCAGTGACATTTGTCATTGCTCATCACCAGTGAAAATCCCTGCAAACAAAGCACAAATCTGTACCTGAGTCAGCATTTCATCAGTTTAAATTGTTTGTTTCCTTTTACAACCAAAACAACATGAGGTGGCTTATTTAAAATTTTTAAAGCAAAATATGAAGTGAATAGTTATTTTCTGGTCAGTAATTGCATCCCATTCATCTTATTTATCATTCGATATCAGGCATATTATTGCTAAAATGGCAGTGATCATATAATGAATTCTGACAGCATGAACTCGGCAGATTTTAGAGACCCCTAGCTACCAACTAATCTGAATTTTAAAGGGTATAGATGTCCATAAGAAAAGAGAATCTAACAGGATTTTCCTAAAATGATTGTGTTTGAGGACGTACATCTTATATTTCAAAGTATAAGAAAGAGCACGATTTTTCTTTTCATTCTTTATCTTTATAATCCATGTGACTTCAGCCTGACCAACCCAGATTTCACCTTCAACTGCACAGTTTGTTGGGGTCAAATATGATTTAAATTCTGAAAAGGAAAAATTAATTGTGGCGTGTTTATAGAATGAAATGCTACTTGGCAGTAAAAAGTAATGAACTTCTAATACATAGAATAACGTGGGTGAATCTCATAAATATTATGTTACAGACAAGAAGCAAGACACAGCATGCTACTTGTGGTTTGATTCTGTCTGCATGAATTTCAGAAATAGGCAAAACTAGTCTTTGTTAGTGAAAGTCGGAGCTGAGGTTGCCTGAAAGGCAGGGAGGAAGGTGGTTACCGATTAGCAAGAGCCCAAGGGAACTTGCCAGGCGATGGATCAGAGATGTTCAGTGTCTCGAGGTGGGTGATAACCCTGGTGACTGTAACTGTAACCTGAAACTGTAACCAGCTGGGCTCAGAGGAGAAATTTTTCGGTATGTAAATTTTGCCTCAGTCAAGTCCTATTTAAAAAGTGCTAAGTGAGGATTTCTGCTTTTAAAAAAAATGAAGTACATATAGTGTCTCCTATTCCTCCCATAAAGTACAACTAAATACTCTAGACCTTATATATGTAACAAATATAGGAACTCTCTAAATGGGAAGAGAAGACGCAGACCAGCTGGGAAACGTGGGACATGAGGAATGGAACAGGGGGGATTTCTTCGGGTTTCCTTTCTGCTCATATATGCCAGACTGAAAGCTGAAGAAGTCAGCAACCTGGATTGCTTGCACATTGCTGGTGAGGATACAAAATGTACACTCAGTCTAGAAAACAGCTGGTGGTTACTTCAAGAATAAACAAGGAATTGCTGCCTGGCCCACAGATGCCCTCCTGTGCATTTACTCCAGAGGTATGAAGATCCGTGTCCACACAGACACCCGTAACGTGAATGTTTGTAGTCCCTCCATTTACAATAAGAAAAGCAGAAACAACTTAGATGTCCTTCAATTGTCCAGCGGCCAAACACACGATGGTACATTCACATCATGGGACACTATTTAGCAATAAAAAGGGGACTCACTATCCAAGCAGCAACCCAGACTATCTCCAGGGAATTATGTCAAGTGGGGAAAAAAAGCCAATCAAAAAGTTTGCATTTTCTAAGATTCCATTTATATAATGTTATTAAAATTGTCTAATTTTAATCATGGCTACACAATGATAGCAATGAAGAACAGGTTAGAGGTTGCTAAGGGTTAAGGATGTGGCTATAGAAAGATGACATGAGGAATCCTTGTGGAGATAGACATGTTCTGTATGTTGATGGCACTAAGGTCAAATTCTGGGAGTGATGAGTGTGCAATAAATGATGCCCCCATTTGAGAGATCCTGTGTAAAAACCCTCTTTAGTATTTCTTGCAGCTGCGTGTGAATCTATAATTATCTCAAAACACAAACTTTAGTTAAAATATTGGCCATACTAAAAGAATACCCGAGACCTTGAAAGTAAATTTGATCATCCCCTGAAGTGTGTGCATTGTGGGCGTATGGAGCTGTGCGGCACACACAGGTGCACTTGACCAGTGACGATGCCTTCAGTTCAACTTCAAACAGTAATATAGAGATAGCATCTCCTAAAATGTGTATGCATTTGGTACATGTGAATACATTTTGGCACCTTCTATATTTCAAAACTTGCAACAGAGCAGGAATTGACTGGGAAGGGGCCTGAGAGAATTTTCAGCAGTGACGGTAACATTTTATACCTGAATACGGATTTGTGTTACACAGGTGTATGCAGTTGTCACCATTTAGCAAATGGTCACATAAGATTTGTGCTTGTCATCTGTAAATTTTACATTTAAAAAATTGAGTAAAAGTGTCTTGTGTAGTGGAAAAACAGCATTGTATCCCGGTTGTCTCGGGAAGCTTACGGGGGGCAGGGGCTGTTCTTCCCGCAGGAACCCCCGCAACCCCCAATTCTAAAGTTGAACTCTCACCGACGTCCTGGCTGTGATTTCTTTCCCGTGCTCCATGTGGTCCCGTCCTTGCGCTGCGTAGCTTCACACACAGTGTTCTGTCTGTCCACTGGCTCTTTGGGGGACTGACTTACAGAAAATCAGCTTCATGTAGCACGTTAGTCTTCCCTGTCCTAAAGTGCCTTGGCCGCTTCTGAGCCCTGGGAGCCACCACTAGAGGCTTTTACTGGGCTCTGGCCTCTTGTCAATTGCTGGGACATTTTTATTTCCCCACTTCCTCCCTTTTTAAAAAATCTCCTTCCTGGCTCCCTGAGCCACACCTGGCTTGACTTACAGGACAATCTTTCCCTGCCCCTCCTGGCCCATTAGCAGACCTGAGATGGATGGTGGACGTTTCTTCCTTCTGGAAATGCCCAGATTCCAAGTCGCCCTCTTGCTCGTGGGAGTTGTCTGAGAAACACACAATGTCCTCTCGCTTCCCTTTCCCTACTAGTGGCATCAGGCCAGCCTTGAATCAGGATGGGCAGATGCTGTCTAAGTGTTGCTGCAAGGGCCACCTTGACACCCTCTGTCCAGATTCTCAGGCCTTCTTGCTGCTTTTGATAGGAGAAGCCTGCAACATGCCAGGCTGGAAGTTATCTTTTAAGAGGATGGTCATGCTCTAATCCCCGGAATGCGTGGATGTGTTCTGTTAGGTGGCAAGGACTTACAGCTGCAGAGGGGCTAAGGTTACTAATTAGCTGACCCCTAAATGAGTATTAGATGGAAAGACTACCCTCACTTCTCCAACTGGACTCCATGTAATCAGAAGCCTCCTTAAAAGCGGAAGAGGAGTCGAAAAGGAGGGCGAGGTGGGGCTGTGTGAAGGAAGGAGAGAGGTGCAGGGAGAGACCGTGGTGCTGGCTTTGAAGACGGAAGAAAGGCCCGTGAGCCAAGGCATTCGGGGAGCCTCTGGGATCTAGGAAGGGCAGGGGAACAGCCTTGTCTCTGTAGCCTGCAGAAAGGAATGCAAGCCTGCCTACACCTTGATTTTAGCCCAGGGAGACCAAGGTTGAACTTTTTTCCAGCTCTACTAGAATATATTGACACATAAATTGCGTATACAAAGCATACAACATGATTTGACATACATGTAAATTGTGAAGTGATTACCACAGTTGACACAATCAACTTAGTTAATACATCTCTCACCTCACTTAGTTGCTTTCCTTCTGAGAGAAGCTTTATGGTCTATTCTCTTAGAAATCTCAAGTAGACAACGCGATATTGCTAACTATGGTCCCTGTCCTGAACATGAGATCTCCAGAACTTATTCACCTTACACCTGAAAGTTTGTACCCTCTGACCAACATCTCACCCTTCTAGTTTCTGAGTTTAAGTCTTTTTTAATGCCACATACAACATACAGTATTTGTCTTTCTGTGTCCTGCTTAATTCACTTAGCATAACGCTCTCCAGCTCCATCCAAGTTGGCACAAATGGGAGAATTACCCAACAGTGAACTTCTGTCCCACAGAACTGTGAGATAATATAAATTCATTTATTTGAGCTGCTAAATTGTGGTAATTTGTTACAGCAGCTAGGGGAAAGGAATGCACATTTGTGTGCAGGTGCTGTGATGAGTGAACAGGAGGACTCAGGAGGATAAATAAGGCCCCGAGGCATTGTGTAGAGTCCTCACCCTAATGCTGTGGTCACAGCATTTAAGGGCCACACCTCACTCTGGGAAGCAGAGTGGCTGATCCAGCGTTTCAATGACATTTTCTGGTATATTCCAGTGCAGTCAATTTTACCCTGACCAGGCATTTCTATTCCAAAGAAAAGGAAAAAATATAAGGAGAGCGAAAAAGAAAATCATTATTGGGGTGGTTGTTTTGCAGGTGTTTTGGTTTGGATTATTGACTTCTGAACTCTGAAGCCAAGAGGAACAGAAGCTGGAAGACACTCTCTGCAACTAGAATTCTACAAGTCATGAGGTTTTCCTAAAGTTTTGCAATGTTTTCCTTCATACTTCTTTTTAACAGCATATTTTGAAGTAAGTTGTCTTTCCCAAGGCACTCAACTTGGTCTTCATAAAAAACCACAACCATTTCTATAGTTATATTTCAATGATTTGCAAAATGATAATAAACATTTCAGGGACAACTGAAACAAACAGATTGGGAAGCAGACACCCCTGTTGCCTGGTGTGCAGCCCCCTCAGCTGCTGCACAGGAGAGCTCCTGGGGCCTGTCACTGGGGCCTGGGGCAAGGGGTGGAGGAGTTCAGGGTCATGGCAGGCTTTAGATCACCCTGAATTTATCTTGTCCACAAGGGAGCCCTGGAGCCATTGGAGGAGTCTACAAATGTGTTCAGAATGTGAAACTTGCAGAGTAAAATATGCTCTAATGAGCTCAGACTATTTTCTATTTTGACTCCAATTTCTACTCACTTGGGGTGAGATGAAGTGGCTGAAAGCGACTCAGGGGTTGGCTCAAGGAAGCTGAGTTGGGGATACATGTAGTTTGGGTTTTGTGGCATCTGTGACTTGCAGTGGCTTTCATGTGGAGTCAAGTTATTATGGCCACGATTTTCAGCCATACACAGAGTGGGATCCACTCCCTGGTTTTCAGATCTCACGTCCCCCGATCTTGCCATTGCACTAACCAGCCTCTCGTGTGCTAGAGTGTGAGGAGTCTGAGTTTTACCCTGCTTGCAAGCTTACAAGTAAGCCTGACAATTTCATAGGGGTTGGCATAAGACATGAGACTCCTGGGTCCGAGACCAAGGACTTCAGTATTCACGTCCAGAGCAGGTGGCCTGAGCTCATGTTCCATTAGTTTCCACACACAGTGGCACCAGTTGATGTATACAAAGTGGGTCTCTGTCATTGCAGATGAATAGTGAGTTAGGAAACTCACATCTTATAAGGGACTACTAGCAAGCTTACCCAATCTTTCCCTAGAAGGAGACATTATTCTTACTGTCCTGGTCAGGAAATACACCTGCCTTTTGTCCTGGAGGGAGACACTCTTCTCTGTCTTCCATCGCCATTTGTTATGCTGATGTTCTTAAAAGAAAAAACCAGGGTGGAAAAAGCCATCAGTTACTCTGTTGCAGAAATATTAGCGATAGAGCCATAGAAAACTACTTTCACTATAGTGGTCCATCCACAGGCATTGATTCTTTAACTTAAAGGCAGAGAACCTCTCCTTGGCCTCTTGCTTGCAGTAGAAAGCCTTGCTCACCTCCCACCTGTGTCCAGTACACCTTTCTAATTTTATCCTGTCTCCCACTACTGCCACACACCACCCATCCAAATGCACACGCCCAAACTCATCCTTACGGGTTTGCCTTCAATTTCTTGCTGACCTGTCATGGAACACTGAGATCAAAAGTGACCCTTACAATGTGAATGTTGACAACAAACTCTTTAATGAGGGCTTCACTTGCAAAGGAACTTAAGATCTAATTCCAACAGAAGACAACTTGAAACGACCTGAAACTTTATAGTTCCTATATGCAATACTGATTAAAAATTTTTTCCAAACAAGATGATAATGTTCCTAACAATGAGTTGGCAACCAAAAAAAAAGAGCTTTCCTAAATTAACCAATGACAAAAAAACAAGCTTTGGCCCACCACGACGGAAGACAGGCTGGGTTTCCTCTCTAGTTGGATTTCCTTTCCAGGTCATCCAATGTGGCGGTGCCAGTACGTGGCTTCTGAGTGCTTAGAACTGAGAAATCACATTTGTGTAAAATACATACCAGGTTTCAAAGACTTAGCATGGGAAAAAGGAATGTAAAGTCCCTTACTAGTGTTTTTATTAATTGTATGTTAATACTATAATACTTCGACTATATTGGGTTAAAAAAATGTATCACTGAAATTGCTTTTATGTGTTTCTGTTTTACTGTGTAAAATATGGTCACTGGAAAATTTAAAATAATAGACACGGCCTATCTGTGGGTGTGCATATTTCTGTGGAACAGAATTGCTTTGCAGAAAATGACATCGCAGGAGCTGCTTCTGTATAAAAATGATCAGTATGTGCATCCAAAATATGTGAGAAAATAGCTTTTCAGGATTTTATAACTTTTCTGGATTTTTTACCTTTTTGAAATTTAAAATTTGTTGTGCTTGTTATAATTTTATTTTTTTCTTTTTATTAAGACTTATACACATAGATCAGGAATACATTTATGCATTTGTGGGGGACAATGTGTTGATTTTTTATACAATCTGAAATGCTTACATCAAACTAATTAATATAGCTTTCACCTCATTTACGTAATTATTGTGTTAAGACATTTATGTTTTATATTAATAGATTTGATTAGTACCCTTGCGATTTGCTCCATAGGTGTGGTTCGCCCGTTCACCCTCCCTCTATCAAGCCCCCCATATTCTTCTTAGCAAAGTATCTCAAGAATGGAAGAAAAAGTACCCAATGTACTCAGTACTTCTATGAAATCAATTTATAATTACTTATACTTTCTTATGAAAGACAGTTATAATTTTAAATGAACATTTACCTTCACACCTGTTTATATGTTTATAATTCTGCATTCCTCTTTCAGAACACCCCCATGTCGTATAAGCTTCATGCCCCTATGAAGCCAGTGTCTCCCCTGGGTGTCAGATTCTGGTCGTGTGCAGAGCAGGTGGGGAATATTTGTTAACCCAGGCAGTTAGTTCTGGAAGATTCAGACGTCACTTAGTATATTGTTTGCAGTTTGCTTCTCAGGAGGTTCCAAATGGCTCAGGAGGAGAGGAGAGTGGAGCAGATAGGTGCCAGGCAGGGTGGAGGGGCTGGGGAAGTGAGGAAGAGAGGAGGTGAGCGGCGAGGCCAGACTCCCGTGAGAAGAATACCTACTCTTTATTCTGTGCTCCATCTCACCATATAAAGTCCTTCCTTTTCTTCAGCACTGATGCTAAAGCATGAATGAGCTAACAGAACTCAGTCTGTGCGAATGAGGGGAGACAGGGAGCCCCTCGAAAGAAAGAAAAGCGTTGTTATAAAGGAGGCAGAGCAAATTTGCGGGCAGGAGTAGCAATGAGGAAAGTCAGACACAGTTCATTTATGAGTCTAAGTTGACACTGCAGAAGGAAAAAGTGGAAATTTTCCAGTGATTGAATTTAAGGGCAACACCGAAAGTGGCAATTAAAAGAGAACCAGGTGACACTGAATCCGAGACTGCTCAGATCAGAGCTTGGACACCAGGCATCAGAGCTGCGCTTTGATCCACCCACAGTGAAAAATTAGAAAACAGTTAACAGCAAAAATAGATGCCTAGAGGAAGGTCAAACACTACTGTGCGCTAATTCCCCAGGTGATGTGGTGTACAGTCCAGCACAGTGCATGGTGTACATATAGTCTAGTCTAGAGCACCCTTTAAAAGACTGAAGAAAAGGGCGGAGGAAGAATGGACAACTTTACAGCAGATAAATAATTCCTCCAGTTTGAGAGGGAGCAAGCTCAGGCAACTAAAGCTGGTCATCAGCTTTGTGGCTCTGCTTAGTCAAATGGAATGCCCTGGTGGCGCGTCACTGAATCACCCCAATTGCAACAATCACACCTGACCCTGATAATGACTTCTGAGGCTCCAATCGCGGGCTCTGTCCGGGCTCCTTCCTCTCCATCTTCTCCCGTGCAGTAAGGTGCCGGCTCTCACTGACCTTTCTTGGCAGAGCTCTGCAATACACTTCAGCCTTTCCTGGGTCAGCACCCTGGACAGAGGCACACCCTTGGGTCATGGGTGGGTTGCAGTGAAGATTAAAAATGACCGGTCCTGCCAGGATGCTGTGTTAGGTGCCAGCCACACACGCACAGGACAGTCTGTAGAAATAACACACAGAGCGGCCTGGATGCTCTGCTGGGTTCAACGGTTCCCCTCAAGGTGATGCCCCGAGCCCTTGCTCTGGGTGCCACGCCCAGACTAAGAGAGAGGTGCCCTGTCCTCTGTGCCACCTTCATTGAGAGGGGTGTCAAGGCAAGATTGCTCACAGCCTGACCCATGTGTGGCACCAGGCTTAGGGAGCAGCTTCTTCCAAGTGCTACTTGTAGTCTTCTTTCTTCTTATATCTGTACCTGCATCAACGTGCTGGGGCATAGTGACAATAGCCACCACCCTGCTGAGGACGCCACCCACTCCTGTGACTGTGGTTTTGTAGCAGAGACCTGTTAATCATCTCTGCCTCCTTCTTTACCCCAAACAGGTTCTCTCAGAGAAGTCTCAAAGGGGCTCTCATTTTTCTGCCTGTCCTGAACAGCCCTACATCCTGGCGGCCAATGAAGAGGGCAGCATGCTGGGGTGAGCAATGGTCACCATTACTGCTTCCCCTTCTGTCTCAGAAACCACCAGGCACCTCAGCTTATGTTTATAGCACAATGCTCAAATCCCTGCCTCCTCTCCTCCCTGTGTTCCCTGCCACCTTGACTCCAGCTCTTCCCAGCACAAAGTCCACTGGAGCCAGGGCCCCTCCTGGGCTGAGGACATGGCCAGCTCATATCTGAGTCCGGGTTTTTTGTCTCCTCCTCCTCCCACCACATCCACTGGGATTCTCCTTCCTGTCCATCAGCCCATCAGTCCATCAATGCAAAGACTCGGCAATTTGGACACCAGCTTCTGTCTTCTCCCTCAATCAGCCACCAACAGCCCTATGCCCAGGCTGGCCTCTGCCTTCCGACATGCCTTTGGCTCTTGCATTAGGGACTATTCCTGTTGGAGCCACACGGAGTTCCTCACTGCTCCTAATTAATGTCTTATGTTTGCAACTCCATGGTAATGACCTTGACTTACTCTTCCTTTGCCTTTCTGGCTGGGCAAAACACACACTTGGCCTCCTTTCAAAGCACTAATGGGTGGAACAGGTTCTGATGTGCTTTCTATGTCATAAACAAGGGATTCCACGCAATCTATATTAAATTGCTTAATATTTTTCAGTGTTTGTGTCTTCAGGAGCAGAAATACCTGCGACATATTCATGCCATAAATATGCTTTAGTATTAAAGTCAGTACTGGAGGGGTGCCTCCGGCCACGATTCCTACAGCTGCTCTTTGCGGAGCATGGAGGTCTCGTTCATAGGATATGTAGAGCCAGTGAGTAGACTCAACTTAGAAGTGAATGCTTGCAAGAAGCAGGACTAGGTGAACCTTCATGAATATACTACTAAAGTTACAGAGATCATAATGAGGAATCTCAACGCAAACTGGCTTAAAGGGAAAAGCAGGATTTCCTTGCTGGTGTAAGTGGGAAGGAAGGCCGGGTTAGAGAAGGGCTGGGGCACCCTGGGGCCAGAGCTGCAAACCCAGTTCTCAGGGCTCATGCCCTCTGCCCGTCCTCACAGACTCTGTCGCTCATACCTCAGGCTCACCCAGGCGGCGGAGAGCGACACCGGGGCATCTCTGGTCACATCCTGCAGCCAGCCAACTTCCCCCTGCCATGCCCGTATGTGATTTCCCACACTGACACCGAGCAGCCTGCCTTGGGCTCTTCTCTGGGCTGACAGCTTTTCTGGCATTTGGAAACTGGGATTGACCAGGCCTGGGTCCTGCAGCCACCCCTGTGGAGAGGCATAGAGGAGACCAGGGTGGGCGGCCGTTGGCACTGTTCCCAAAGACGGGGCATGTACGCAGCACGGCACTCAAACAGAAACAGCAACGCCCCCACCTCCACCCTTCAACATGCAGCCGGTCAGCATACCTGCTGGTCACAAGCAAAGAAGTGCCACGTGGGGCAGGGGTAAATCTGCAGGATCAGGGTGTGTCTGTCGCATGGATGTTCTCCAGGCGCCACCCATTATCCTTACTATGTCTCGGTGTCCGCCATTATGATCTGCACAAAAGTCTTCACGTCCTTCCTTGAGCATCAGGTAGCAAACAGCCCACCTGTGCAGTCGGCCGCCACAGCCTTGGGGCTTGCCTCTCTTTCCTGAGATTTCCTTTCTGTTAGTCATAACCACTTCGTGGGGAGCACCCTTCCTGGGACCGTCTCCCTGAAGACTCCAAAGACCTCCAGCCTGCAACCGGCCTTCCTCTTAGCTCCACCACAGACACTGGAGAAGGAACAGAGCAGGGGAGGCCATGGAAGGCCCCCGGCCATTCTTCCCAGACAGAAGTCACCTGCTGGACACCGTCCATGGTGATGATCCACTGGAACGTCCTTCTTACTCAGAATCCTTTCTGGTGAAGACCCACTCCAGAGTCACTGGCTAAGCTTCTGAAAGTCAGTGTTTTTATCTCTTCTCCCTCCTCCCAAATGAGTGGTTTGAAACTCACTGTGAGCCCGGCAGTGGTTTGGAAGCAGTGTCCACACTGTGGCTTTCTTCAACCACACAACTTAAAGAAGAGCGAGAGCCTGCATCTGACCTCCATCAGGCTGGACAGCCCAGTGTCATGGCCAGACTCTGTCTCTCCTCTTTCATTTTTTAAATCGTTATATAAAAATGTATCTAAGCCTCAGAATTAATTGTATCCCTTTCTAAAGAGGAAACTTTCTCCCCAGCAGATGATGGAAATATAGGGGCCAGACCACTAAGCTCACCTGCTATTATCCATGGGAAGCACGTCACCACCTACTGTCCTCACCTCCTATTTCTGGTCCAGGGATGGAAATGTAGCTGGAGAATCCATCCTACAACTTTGCTCCCCGTAACACGGACACACTTTGATTGCTTGAACAATTTTATTAATAACTACCAGTTTTACCCATGACTGGCTATGAAAGGCCTTTGCTAAGCAAGCTCATTGAAACATCTCAGCGGCTCTGAGCTAGATGTTAGCATGTTCAGCTCATACGTGAGCACCGTGTGGGTTGAGGCCTGCAGCACTTCGTTCCAGTGGGCTGGCCAGAGTTGGGGCTCTGGGATGAGAACCCCCATGTCCTACAGGGTTGCACCCTTCAGGGAAAGATGGTTTGCCTTGTTCAGTGGCAAATTAAACTTTTGCTTTTAATTCTTTTTTCTTCATCTAAAGTTATCTTCAGTCTTCAAAATATCACTCAGTCTCCATTTTACTTTACTGTAAATGCAAGCTCTTCATCGAGAGGCCTAAACACGAGGTACCTAAAAAGAAAGTCATATAAGCACCTAACTCCAAAATTAAAATGGAGACAGAAGCTGGGCTTTCCAATTCTCTTGTTCAGTTTAATTTCCAGGAAAGCACATCCCTTGCTCACCGTTTCAGCAGTTAACACAGATGCAAATTCTGTACCAGGCCATGGCGCAGAGAGTCGCACTTCATAAAAACTCGAGCCAAATAATCTCAGTGTTTCTCAGTCTTGTGGCTAAAAATCACTCATAAACACACACACTGACACATTTTTATAATATATGTATACATATTTTTAAAGCTAGTCAAGTGAGGCAGTGGGAGGAGGACAACAGATATTTTTTAACTGTCTGTTTGTATTTATTTATAACCAACTGTTTGATAAATTTGCATTGAGAAGATTCTCCTTCAGTATGGCAGTCAGACAAAGGAAAACTTTTGATGTTTTATGAAAATCAAGCTGGGAGGGGGGTGGAGGGGTGGGAAAATTCACACCTAATGTGTGTGGTACACATTGGACACTGGGCAGGGGGCATGCTTATAATTTTACTCAATTTGTCCAAAACTAAAGTATATAAACAAAACTCCCATACCCCATCCCAAAATTTGAAAAACATTTTTTTAAAGAATTGTTCATGTGAATAAACAGACACTCAGCTAAACTGGCTGAACAAGTCCAGTATAAACGCTGCCTTATTGACTTTGAAATGACAAAAAAAAAATTAATAGATATTGAAATCATCTGTTATCATTAAGAAGGTCTTATATGGGCTCGGCGTCCATGGCTCAACGGGCTAAGGCACCAGCCACGTACACCTGAGCTGGCAGGTTCGAATCCAGCCCGGGCCCACCAAACGACAATGACGGCTGCAACCAAAAAATGGCCGGGCATTGTGGCAGGCGCCTATGGTCCCAGCTGCTTGGGAGACGGAGGCAAGAGACTCGCCTGAGCCCAGGAATGGAGGTTACTGTGAGCTGTAATGCCATGGCACTCTATCCAGGATGACAGCTTGAGGCTCTGTCTCAAAAAAAAAAAAAAAAAAAAAAGAAGGTCTTATATGTTAAGCCACTTGTTAAATTTAGAGTATTCCTCTTTGCACAATTTGAAGGGTCACACAACAGAGGTGGGTGTCTCCAGGGAACAGCTGTCCTGAAAGAGTAGCCACCGTTTCTCTCTGGTATAATCGAGACAAACTGAGTTTATAAAAGGGCTAATTACAAGATCTATAAAGTGGGTTCACTCTTAAAATAACGAACGAGATGGATAAACATCTTGCATTTTTTGGCCTGCGTTGAATAACAAACATTTCATTTTTCCAAAAGTTACATTGTTAAAGGGTGTCTACATCAGACATCCTTGGCTACATTGTATACAATATCTTTAATTGAATGTATCTATTCAATGTATATAATAAATGGAACATCTGTCTTTGACACACCCACACAAGGCCCTATCTCCTAAAATCCCAGCGGATAAGGCACGCCAGTAGGAATAGCTGTGTGGTGCAGGGAGAAAGAGGTGGCACAGCACTGAGGGCTGCCTGGGCTGCACTCAGGAAAACCCCTTCTTACTTATTTCCTGTGGAATAAGATATCTTCACAATCTTCACTCATCGATTTCATTCACAAAAATATATAGTTTTATGAACCCCTAAAGGGTTGTAGTCATTTAGCAACTTTTGTAAGTATGTGTATATTAACTTAAAATATTTTAAACTATGGAAGCTTTGGGCTACGATCAGTATATGATTAATTTATAATTAAACTATTAAATTAATTTTAATATAATCTTGAGTGCTATACATAACATGTCCAGCTTCTTTCCATTAAACAAGACATGTGGACAATTTTGCTGGCTTTCATGTACTTTTATTTTTTAGAAAGCATGATTTGTGGAAGATAAATTTAAAAATTACATATGGTATCATGTTTGGGTTGGGGACCAAGAGCCGTGCGTGGAAATACAGACTGATTGTTAATTACATGTCACAGCTAGATTCTTGGAGATGGCAAGCTGCTCTGACCTTCCCTCCTGGGATGGGGAGATTGGAGCCTCCTCTTACCCACCCCCTGTGATTTTTGGCAGCTGAGGTACCACCTTCTAACCCTGGCTTTTAACCCCCCTGGAAAGCTCAGTACCCTGCACTTTCAACCTCACACTCTTGACACGCTGGTCTGGGCAATTCTTTATGATATAGTGCTGTCTTTTGAGTTATAAGATGTTGAGTATATATATGTTATATAGATGAGTATCTATCTCTACCCACTATATGCCAGCAATACTCCCCTCTCCAGATTGTGAAAATTAAATGTCCCTTGGGGGACAAAAGCGCCCTTGTTAAGAACCACGATTTTCTGCCAGTAGCCTGACCTACTCTCCAGTTACCCTACTAGTTATGATCCACTGACATCTCTAATTTTGAGAGACAACATTTAATTTCCATAACTTATATAAGCACAAAAATGCTAAAATTTAGTTTTAAAAATGCTTTGTTTAAAAAAAATTCCAGAGGATGTTTCCAAATCCAATAAACAAATGCTTACGTAACACCCAACTTTCGCAAAGCACTGAGCTTGTCTCCTTTTCTGTCTCAATGTTCTTTCATCAAACAAACAATTCCCAGGGCCAGAGACAGCCTATGAGAAAAGTACCTCATTTTGGCTTTAATACTTTGAGTTCTCCTTTGCAAAACCATTTATTTTGCAAGAGGAAGGAAGAACTGAACCTGACTTTTTATTTTCATTTGAGTTTCTTTTTATTTACACCAACATTACGAAACTTTGATTTTGCAAAATTTGGCTAGGCTTTGCTCCACAGATTTCCACTGAAGGCTCAGAGTTATAGATCACAGGGAAGTCCAACATTCCAGGGATCGCCCACACATCCTTCACGCACACCCTGTGAGTCTCACACAGGCAATGGGAAAGGTCATGTGCCTGACGACACAGGGAGCATTTTTAACCAGCCCTTAGACTGAATTTGCCACATGCAGACAGGACATGAGATGCAGCATCTCACTAATAAGGCCAAGAGAGAAAACCAGGTAACCTCCAGATTCAGCTCGCCGTCCTTTGTGAAATCTTAAGAATTAAAGTAGCCTTTGCCAGCATTTTTATGAAAACCATTAGGAGTCTAGGAAGTCAAAACAGAACCTTTTTGTTTTATCCAGTCATTTTAAAATAAGGAATACTTTCATAATTAAATCTGCAGAATCAGGACAGTGGCAGTTCATAGAAATATTGCCAATGCAAGAGCACTTTTCAGCTTGAACTTTCTCAGTTATCAAATGGCTCTGGAAAGGGATTTTTAAACTGGTTACTTGTCTAGCCCTTTTTTTTTTTTCTGAGCACAAGTCCTCTACGACTTCTTCGGAGCCAAATTTGTCTTTGGGCTACTTAAAACCAATTTTGCTGTGCAGTAAGAACTCCGTTCTGTCTATGCTCACCTACCCACCCACTCCTCTGTTTAGTTATTAGAAATTAGTTGAGTGCTTCTTCTTGGGATTTCCATGTCAGGCACTGTAACAAGTGCAGAGATTCAGAGGTGAATCATGGAACTTGGAGGCTCAGTAAGGAGTTGTCTGTATAGCTCGGTCTTTGTCTGACCATGAGAACCATTGTCCAGTAGGTGAATAAGACATGTGTGTAGTGAGGGTGGTTTGTGCAGAACTGAATAATTTAGAATCTTTCCTAGCTTTGCACAGGGAACAGTTGTTGATACTTAGAAATAATTAGACACCCACCCTGCTGTTCACTTGTCATCAGCAGGAACCATAGCAGCAACAGGAAAGGGGTTCTAGATTTGATCCCATCCCTCACTCGCGTCTGTGTCCCCCTGCCAAGCCCTCACTCTTGACCTTGTGGGAGGTCCAGGAATACAATGGACAGTACTATAATCACCCCCAGCACTTTTCTTGTCAATGAATTTCTCTGATATCCCAATGGCTTATTCGATGGAATTGAATTTGACAAAGGAAGGAATTATTTTTTATTTTCAGAATTCAATTTCACTTTTTATCTAGAAGTAAATTCTGACCAACAGAGTACCTAATGGAAAGAAAATCCTTTTTCTTGAAAAGTTGGCTCGCTAGCGTTCAGTAAACCTATACCCTAAATCTTTCGTGAAGACATTTTATCTCATGCAATGTAGGAACATTAACTAGCTTCCACAGCATATGCTGGAGACCTGCCAATTCATATTTTCTTAAATAGCCTGTGAAATTGCCCAGTTAATGCAGCCTCACCAGCACTTGATACTATAGCTTTTTTTTTTAATCGTGGCCAATCAGATAGGAAAAGAAATAGATGCCCATTAATGCTTTCTATACCAATTTTCTGCTTATGAAGGTACATGTTTTCATTTGTTTATTGCCCATTTACATTTCTATTTCAAGGAATTGCCTGTTAAAAGCTTTCTCCTATTTCATAATATTATTTGACTGTTTGTCTTTGTTTTTAATTTGGAGAATTTTTCTGTTATATGTTTTCTAAATTTATAAAATCCTAATTTAACAAATAGATGGACTGAGTCTTTCTCTTACCAGCATTCTTTCTCTCCGTTTTGAATTTTGTAGTAGACTTTATTTTTCAGAGCAGTTTTGGGTTCATAGAAAACCTGAACAGAGTGTACAGAGATTTCCCAAATACCTCCCCCTCCAAACCTCACACGCACAGCCTCCTGCGAGAATCAACAACCCCCAAAGGGCCAGTACATTTGTTTCAAATGTTCCACAGCAAACACCGGGCTTCACACTTGGAGTTGCAAGGTTGATTGTCTTTGAGAGATGGGTAAGGACACGTGTCACCATGACAGTGTCCGAGAGGCTGGTTTGACTGCTCTAAAATTTCTCTGTACTCGGCCTGCTCTTCCTTCCTCTGTCCCCCAGGAAACCACTACATCCTTCTACTGTCTCCATAGTTTCACTTTTTCTAGAATGTCAGGTAGTTGGAATCATGAACGATGTGGCCCTTTCAGGTTGGCTTCTTGCTCTTTTTTCCTGCAGGTGAAATGCCTGGTCTCCTCTCCCTAAGCGCGTTACCCGCAGGCTTCCCCACTGTAGACAGAGCAACTTCTCTCCTTGCAATTGCTAATTGAAAAACACCCATCCATTGGTCACCGATAATATTCCTAGTAACTTTTGTAGATTTACCCTGGAGAAAACTTTCATTAAAGTTTTCTCCAGGGTAAATATAAAGGGAAGTCTTTATACCTCCTTAGAAAGCGCCAGGCCGAAGTTAGATTCACAACCCAACCCTGTCATTGGAGATGAGCAAGAAACGTGGCACCTGTGAGACCACACAAGACATAACTTTGGTGCTGCTGTTTAATCTCCATGTTGCACACACTGTGCCAGGAGGGCCTGCCTTCCTGTCACCACGGGCAAACCAGCCCCGCCCCGTCTGAGCCAGCCGCCCTCTCCCCTGTGGGCCAGCCTCATGCTCTCTCCCGATCCACAGGTCTTCCTCCTCCACTGGCCTGTCCATGAACACACAAACACCAATCATTCTCTACTTTTTCTCATTCAGAAAGCAAACAAAACACTCCCAAAAAAATGAACACAAAATCTTTCTTTTCCTAATACCATCTGATGCGTTCCTTGGGTCACGGGGCCCACTAGTCTTCAAGATGCTAAATGTCACAAGAGACCAAGGCTTGGGCCACCTTGGAACCAGCCTTGAGAAGGGAGGTTAAGGGACATCTCCTTGGGAACTGGGAATATGGGCAACTAAGTTTCTGTATTGGTCAGAATTTGAGCAATGGAAATTTTAAGTCACTTTCATACACAAAGAAGCTGCTAAGAAGATAGAGTACTTTTTTCCATCTGGATTTCCCTTGAGATGCTCATACTTCTCTCAGGCCTCTGAGAGCCAGGTGGATTGAGAAAGGAGTGTCAGTGTGTGTGTGTGTGTGTTGGGGGGGAGGTGCACTGACCTCTCCACGCTGAGCTTTCAGCGGGGATCAAGTGTTCACTGAAAAGGATGGAACAGACCAGTGTGCTGGAGTGTGATGAATTCTAAACACAAGAAAATCAAAGTAGATCCTAACAGTGTAATTAGTTATAATTAGGTGTAAGTTCCTGGTTAATCATTATTCATGTCATGGGATATTTTAAGTTCCCCCAAAACAGATGGGCTGAGCACAGACTTCCTTTATGAGAGCCCTTCACTTTTCTAAAGCAAGTCAAGTTTTCTGAGTGCTTTGCCGATTGACGTGGCCCAGTAACCCTTTGACACATACAAAATTGGAGAGAGCCTCTTGGCTGGTTGACAGTGGTTAAAAAGGTACCCAACAGATGGCTCCAGTCTGATCATTAGAAATAAACAGCGTTTAGAGATATTCTCACCATGTATTCATGGATCACCATTCTGAAATTGGAGAGGGTAGGAGGTAGCTCCTTGTGCTAAATACATGCTGCCTGCCCAGAGAGCTGCAGAGGATGAAGCCAGGGCTCTCAGAATCAGCTTTTCTATTCCCTGGGCTAGCACTTGACTGACACGCAGCAGGTGCTCAGACCCTGCTGGTGATTTACTTGTATGAGGGCAGGGAGAATTTGTCTTATGCTTTGGGGATATGTCTCAGGGTTCATGAGAAAAGAGGGGGTCATTCCCATGCACAGATGGTCCTTCACTAAGTCCCCACATGTGTGTTCAAACCTGTTCCCCTGCCTCCAGCTCCTTCTACACTTACCTTCGTGTATCTGCTCTGAAGAGCACATGGCCCTTGATAAGGTGGGAGCCCTCCTACTTAGATTATCCTGAGAGTCATCAACATCTATGGCCCATTGAATTGTTCCTGTGAGTGTGTGGCCTTTTGCTACCAAGTCAGCGTGCCCCCTATTGGTTGGAGGCAAAGGTGTGGTCAGGGGCCTAGGCTGGACTGCAAGTGGAGGTTTGGGAGCTGTAAGATTGTTACCTGATGGCTGATAACTGAATTAAGAAAATGCCTTTTGCCCCTGGCAGCCAGTTCACTTTCTAGAAGGAGCCATGCCCCACAAATGCTTTGTTTACGAAAGAATGACTTAACTAAGGGTCAGCTACAAGGAGGTCTCTAACAATATCAAAAAATTAAAAACACGGTTTGTCACTTGGCACTTATTTTATTATTTTTTTTTATTAAATCATAGTTGTGTACATAAAGGCAATCATGGGGTGCAATGTGCTGGTTTTATATACAGATGGAAATATTTTCATCAAACTGGTTGACATAGCTTTCATTGTCACTTTACGTTTAACTTTAGTCAAAAGGCTGAGTAGTGATATTACTTGCCATTTTAAGGCATAAATTTTTAAGAAGTTACTCTTTGCTTTTTATTTTTATTTTTATTGTCATTGGAGATTCATTTTGAGGAAATAAAAATATATCCTCAGTGTAAAATCTTGAACTAGGAGCCATTTTTATCGTGAATGTGTCACTTCCTGACCCAGTATTTGATTACAGAAAATAAAATTGGCCCACACAAGTCAGTTTCACTTCCTGTCATTGTGTGTTGGCTCACAGATTTTGTTTATTGAATGCAACTTTGCTGGTTCTGGCTGCAGTGAATTCTCATGACAAAAACAACTTCAAATTTGCTTCTTGCTGAGTTAGTGCCATTCTTCATTTTTCCCAGTTAAAGCAGTATAATTAAAAAATTATATTTTAAATTGAAAACTTAAAACATGTTGCTTTTTAAAAGGGAACTTAGAAGCCTAAGATTGAAATGAATTAAAATATACTAAGTAATTAAGACATTCAGGGCTTCCCAGAATCACTAAGGATTGAGACAGACATGCCTTTGTCTATGAAACTTCCAACATTGAACTTGACATAGCAGAGGCCACTCCACCTACAGCCCGAATCAGCAGCATCAGGTGATCCAGAATGCACAGGCATTCTTAGAAAATTATTTCAGAGATGATTTGTATCATTGTGGCAATGCAAATAAGCTTAAATCTTACTGTCATCTTTTTAAGAAAACTCAGCAAAACCAAGATTATGATGGAATATATGAAAACAAACCCACAGGCTTCAAGGAAAATCTAATGGTTCTGAATCTAGAAAAAGTGGTGTTTTGACTGGAAACACTAAATGGAACGTGCAAATAAATAAATCTAAGATAAGAAGTTGCACGACTCTCAGTTTCAGAAATGAGGTGAATGGAGAAATTCACATTATGAGAGGAAAGTCAGTGACTTCCTACCCTGTAATATATAAGTAAGAAGCTTTACTAGAAAACATACATATTCATCTCAAATGGAATGATAAGAATACATTTAATTCTGATTAAAAGCTATCTTTTGCTTAATGAATGGTTAAGAGCCTGAATTTAGTTCAATTCTTTACCTTGAAGTTGGTTGATTGTAAAGACATTAATGATATGACCATTATATTGATCTGTGTTCATAATGTTTGTGATGATGATATTTATAAACACTAATTATACCACAAAGCCCTGAGGGTTAGATAACAAGTCAGATTTTCAACCATGCATGAATACTTTTTAGTAATTTCAGTATTGAGTAGAGAAGACACAGCCATTTGGATGCACTGATGGGGCTAACAATATGACAATTGATATTTCAGTTTGGCTCCCTGAGATGAAGATGTTTGTAAAAGTTGTGTATTAGGAAGTGATCCCAGGAAAACTGGTAGAGGAATGGGGGCATGGGAACAGGAAGGTAAAGAGACCAAGCCCAGGTGAATGCATGCAGAGGTCAAGCAGTATAACTTTGGCTTAACCTCCTGGGAAGCTGTGGAAATATGTAGCTCACACATCTCAGAGTTATTTTGCTGAGTTTAAAGTGAATGGAAAAGGGGCTGATCCTGGGGCATGTAAATTCCCAGACACTTTCCATCCTCCCCTGTAGGTAAACACAGTGAGTCAGGAGCCTGATACAGTTCTTCAACAAAGAAACATAGGCCTTTCCTTTAGGAGTGAAGTCAGATGTATGTGCATGAAAACAGTGGAGAATCAAGGCCTCTGAGCTACCCTGACACAGCTACTGTAGTCCATTGCACACTTTCAGTAGGCCAGGTTTATCTTACCTACAAGTTCCTGGATTTCTGTGTGTTTATTGCAGAGTCTTCCAGCTGCTTAGCCAATATCTCTTCTGCTCTCTTCCCTTCCTAAAGGAATCTCATCCTGTTTTAGGTACAAGGAGCCCAGCTAAAACATCCACATTTCCAGACTCCCTTGCAGCTAGCAGTGGTTGCCATGCTGCTCTATCACCTCTCCCCCTTCCTTTTCTCCTTCCTTTTTGATGGCAGCTTCTTGCTTGGTGTGGAAAACATGTTGCAACAGGAGATTGCAGTCAGGACAATAAGGCCTGCCACAAGCACGGTAGGAAGGAAAGATGGAAGAATGGAGACAGTCTGGTTCCTGGGGACCCCTGCATCAGCCCCTGGATGGCCAGCTCCTAAATCCTTGTGCTGTGTGTGAAATATGTCTCAATCTAAGTTATTATTAGTCAGAATTTCCTTTATTTGCTGTTGAAACTATTCTTAACCAATGCTGCATTAAACAGGGATAGTAAAAGTTATACATTTTAAAAATTAAGTGGGATTTTTATTGTTTGTTTATTGTTTGCCAAATTTTAATAAAATGAGGAGTGGCCTTGGCTGTTTTGTTGTGCGTGTTCCATGCCTGTTAGCTGACTTGGATGGAAGAAGGCACTGCCTAGGGTTTTCACATTCATGGATGGATCTCTGTTTTTAATCAAAGAGAAAGAAATAATAAACACCACTTGCAGAAGGAGAATGAATCCATTGTTCATCCAAATGATAAAGAAAGCTCACAGATTTGGTTTATTTTAACAGATGTTTAACACTCTTAATCAACAATAGCAAGAAGGCAAAATGGAATATGTTTATTGCAGATGACAAGATTGTTGAAATGAAGATGTTGAAATGAAGATGAGGTTGGGAATTAGATGAAGACAATTCATCATGCGGACAATTAATCATTGGAGACTCTTGGCTCATTTCCATGTGATGAGATATATGGTATTTGCAGCAATAAAGTAGATCATCAATTGCTTTTCCCCACTGAGAAACAGTCATGATGACAGTGTAAAGGACAGACCAGGGTGATCTCCCATGGGCTTTAGAGACCCTAGAGCCCTCACATTATGTGACTTGTCACAGATGTGGTCGCCAGCCTTCCCTACCAGGCCCTCAGTTCAGGAGGGTAGGATGTGTCTCTCTTATGTTCTGTTTTATCCCCTTCCTTGGCCATATTATGGGCTGATAAATATTATGGAATCAATTAAAGAAACAGAAGGTAGCAAGCCCTTCAGTCTGCCATAACCACTTGTCCTCCCAATCAGAAGACACAGCCGCTGAGATGGAAGTCCAAGCACTTAGCATGGCCCTATACCTTGGGCAACACTGCGATCATCTTTTATTGGCAACCACTCTCATGTTGGCAGTAGAAAAGTAAAAAAAACAAGGATGCCATTGGTGGGTATGCATTTATGCTGGCCTGGATTCCGGGCATAAGAGCCCACCTAAAACACCCACATTGCCAGACTCCCTTGCAGCTAGCTAAAACACCCACATTGCCAGACTCCCTTGTGCTGCTCCATCACCTCTCCTCTGTGCTTTTCTCCTTCTTTTTCGATGGCAGCTTCCTGCTTGGTGTGGAGAGCATGTTGTAACAGGAGATGGTAGTCATGACAATATGGCCTGCCACAAGCGTAGTAGAAAGGAAAGATGGAAGAATGGAGATGGCCTTGTTCCCAGGGACCCCTGCATCAGCCCCTGGATGGCCAGCTCCTAAATCCTTGTGTGGTGTGTGAAATATGCCTCAAGCTAAGCTATTATTAGTCAGAGGTGTTGGTACCTTCTCTTTCTTTAATTAATTCCATAATATTTATCAGCCCATAAAATGGCCAAGGAAGGAAATAAAACAGGACATAAGAGAGACACATCCTACCCTTCTGCGCTGAGGGCCTGGTAGGGAAGGCTGGTGACCACATCTCTGACAAATCTGAAAGGGTCTGGATATAGAATCTGATAAGTTAGCTTCTTCCAATTCAGCCCAGTCTCTGTAAATTGGCAGACTCACTGCTATACCATTTCATCTGCTAAAACAATTAAGCAGGAAGGGAAACTTTCATTTCCATTTTTCTTCATGGTATATTTAAACTATTATTTTTCACGTAAAGCTGGGATAAGCACTGAATTAGAACACAGAATTCCCTGTTGCCAAATGGCAACAAAAAAGTGGTGGAAGAAAACAAAACAAAAAAACTGAGGAAAAAATAAAAAAGAATGCACATTTTTAAAAATCTAGGCTGGTCCGCTGGTAGTGAGTTATCAGAGCTTATTAATATTAGCATCACTAAAGTTGGTATTCAACTCCTCACTGCTAAATTTGACTAGGTTAAAAAAAAATCCAATTATCCCTTTCACTAGAGGGAATGAGGAATGTGGGAATGAGGGAATGAACTTGTGTCCCCCATGTTATGTGGTAAAGTGTAAAGTGGCCCTGTGGTTATAAAATTTTCCTTAAAGTCTAACAGTTCTTCTGAAAAAATGAACACTTCCTATATATTAAATTTCTTTTAATCTATAAAAACCAGAAGAGTAGCACAAATAAATTTGAAGGAACAAGAAACATATAAAGGCTTATTAATTTTGCCATATAACATTAAATTTTAGGTACTAAATGATCGGCAATTAAATGCTCTTTTAATCCAAACTTACATTGAGCAAATGGATGGCTAAAAATAATAGATGGTGTAGATTTCAGCCACACATCTTTAGGTTCCATCAACTAGAAAGTCTTCAATGGTTTCACATGTAAGTACCATGAAATCTAATAGTTCTGAATCTGTATCACCCTTTACATAATCTTTGCTTTTGCACTGCTTTGTTTACAAAGCAAAGTAAACTAAAGGAGAAAGAATGCTCTTTTCAAAAAACAGTGCTGGAGTAATTAGTTGTATATATACAAAATAATAAACATTACCTCATACCTCACACTGTATACAAAAAATAGCTCAAAGTGGATAGACTTAAATATGAAAACTAAAATTAATACTCTTGTGGTCTTAGATTGGCAAAGATTTCTTGGACACAACCAGAAGTGTGGTCCATAAAGAAAACATTGAAAATCAGAATTAGACTTCATCAAAGTTACATCTTTTGCTCTTTGGAAAACCAATGAAAAGGTGAAAAGACAAGCTACATACAAGGAAGACATATTTGCAAAACACGGACCTAGTAAAGGACGGGCAACCAGAATATACAAAGTCCTCTCAAAATTCAGTAATCAGAAAACAAGTATTTCTCCCTGCCCTGGACAAGTGTTTTGAACAGACATTCTAAAACTTTATCAAAGAAATAAGTGGTTGATGAATGAGAATCTGAAAAGATGGCCACCAGCAGGCATTAGAGAAATGCCAATTAGATTTATGATAAGATCCACGACATCCTCCTAGAATAGCTTCTAAAAACCCAAACAATTTCACATTCAGAATAGAATACAGAGCAGCTAGATGACTGGGGGGAATGCACAAGGATATAGTCACCTTGAAAAAGAGTTTATAGCCTTTTGTAACACTAAACATACATTTAGTATTATACCTAGAAATGCCAAGCTCACGTATTTACCTAAAATAAATGAAGGGCACAAAGCCTGCACTCCAGTGTTTACAGAAGCTTCACCCATCATCACCCAAACTGGAAACAACTCAAATGTCTCACAACTGATAGATGGGGGAGAAATCATGTCACATGCATAGGATGAAACGCTAAGCAGTAATAAAAAGAAGCAAACTACTGAAACATGCAACAACACGGACAACTGTCCAAAAGATGACGTTCTGGAATAGGCAGAACATTAGGAATGGAAACCACATCAGTGGTTCCAAGGGGTGAAAAGGGGGAAGGGGCTGATCACAGATCACAAAACAGAGGGAACTTTTTGGCATGATGGAAATATCCTGCCTCTTGAAACCACCACTAAGGTAATTACACTACTATATAAGTTTGCAAAAATTCACTGAACTGTGCACCTTAAAAGAGTGACTTTTACTTGTCTCAAATTCTACCTCCACAAATCTGGGGACAAGGGAATGAGCCACAAGGACTGAGTGCAATGTGTGGTCTCAGTCAGATCCAGAGCCAAACAAACACACACATAAGCAAAACATTTTAAAAACCAACAGCGGTAAAGAACAAGATTGAGATCACTGGGGAAAAAGCGAAGTGTTAATATTATTGTATAAATAATACAATCCTTGGCCATAGTAAATGTAGAATGAACATGTGAGAATGTCCTTTCTTTAGAAATATAAACTGAAATATTTAAGAGTGAATGAAAGAAGGAGCTTGCAAGATATTTTCCACAAGTCCTTCAAGGAAGACTCTGTCTGTGTGTGTGTTTTCAGCATGGGGCTGGGGGAGGGGTGAAGGAAAGAAAATGAGAGAAATGTTCACAAGCATTGAACCTAATTGAAATGCTCATTATACTGTTATTTCTATTTTTCTATAGATTTGAAATAAATAAATGTTTTTAAATAAAACATTAACAGAAAAGTATGTTAATTCTTTTTCAACCAATAGAAAGCTTTGAAGAAATTTATCCAATAAAATAATCAAAGGTGTGCATAAAGTTGTAGGGAAAATATTCTCAACACTGTAAAGTCCTCAAAGCTAAAAAATTAGAAAGTACCAAGATGCCCAGCCACAAATGACACCTGACACAGAGTGGCATGAAATTAATTTCATTAAACAAATGAGCATTTGCATGAAAGGATAGTGGGTATCATAAATCATAGTATAGTCATATGATGGAATACGGTGTGGACATTGAATGTGTTTTGACAGATGTTTATTTAATAGCATGGAAAATGCTTCTGATATGTTAAATGAAAAAAAAATCAGGATGCAAAACTGGTACACGTAAAGTTATTTTCGAAGATACCTTTTTTAATAGATGGAGACAAAAACGTTAGAAAGAAAATGAACTGAAAAGTTAGAAGAGGTTGTCTTTCCTGGGGGGATTTCCCTTTTGTTTATACTTTTCCCTATTCCCAATTTTCTATACTGAGTATATTTATTTTGTTTTACTTTATTTATTTTACCATTTTATTTTTATTTTGGAAACATCAGCGTGTGACAAGCACTTGAGCTTAGCAACACAGTGCATTAGAAAGGAAACAAAATGAATCTAGGAACCACTCTTTAATTTCTGTTAAGTCAGGTGCTGACACCAGGGATGGAAACACGGGTGTGTCCCGTGGACGCTGGATTAATTGATTCACATTATTAGGGCAACATCTTTGGACTTGAGCTTTCCATGAAGAAAATATTTTCAAATATGCTTTAATAAAATGATAGCATTTCCTATTGTATATTACTCAGAATTTAAGAACAGAAGGAAATTAAATTAAAACCAGATGAAGCAGGAAAGGGTCCAGTCATTCTGTCTCGCCTGAGTTTTCTGGTCCCCAGCGGGTTCTGCTGTATGCTGGGGTGGGAGCAGCTTCTGCTTTGCCCCAGCCCGGGGTCATTTCTGTGCCCATTGGGTGACATTCAGGCAGCGGCCAGAGCTTCTGAAATAATGCAGCTTGAGGTAGTGAGCACAGCTCACACACGGTATGAGAGAAAGCACACTGTGTGCACGCCAAGTGGAAAATGTGGGAAACGGGAGGTGTTGGTCACGACCTTCCTGCCCTGTGTGTGGGGCTCCTGGTCCCCACAGTTGGAGGCTGGTCAGCAAAGGCCTGCTGGCACAGCCGAGGTGGTGTCCTTGCTGCGGGAGGGAGGGACGCATGGGCTCTGGCCAGGATGATGTGGAGCAGCCGAGATGATCCAATTTGGGGAAATTGCTCTTCAGGGAAGTGCCTGGGCGTGTTTGCCTGGGGAGATTCTCTTAATGAAGGATTTGATTACTAGAGGGGAGGAGAAGCTGGGGCAGTCCAGGCTCATGCTGAACAGAGTTTGGAGGTCAAGACTACCCTTCTGCACCTGCGCTAACCCCCTGGAGGACCGAGGCCCTGGACAGCGGAGGACAGAGGTGTGGAGGATGAGCCAGGACCCTTTAATCATCAAGGACCATCTCCTCCTAAAACCAAGAGGATGAATTCTTTTAGGTCTTGATATTATTAGTGTCAGGCTGACTTGGTAATAAGAGTAAAGGTTGCTCCCCCCCCCAAAAAAAAACCCAAAACAAAAAGCAGTAGTTGGCAAGGAGTTTTCAAGTCAATTGTCCATGTAACCTGAACATTTGTACCCTCATACTAATTTGAAATAAAAAATTAAAACAATTACAAAGCCTTATTTTATTTTTTGAATAGAAATTTTCAAATAGACATTTTTAAATAAAAAACATTTTTTGTAATTCTTTAGGCAGAATTACTGGGCACAGAAAGACTGGGCAGCATTGCAAAGTCCTGAGAGAAACTTATCAGTCAAAATGTTTGTTTTCACCTTTAACGTCAACTCTGCTGCAGAAGTCAGCATTGTTGGGCACTTAGAATCCTCTGTAATGGACGCCTGCCCTTAAATAATGCAACTTCTCAGTAAATACTGTTATGCCTGTGAACTCAACTGAGTTAAATATTAACTGTAAAGAACTCTACAAAGCCCTGCAGTTAATAAATGATGTTACGGCTTAATGTCGGTGCTTAGGAACCTTTGAGAGCTTTTATCTTCATGTTTTTAATTCTTAATGGCCCCTCCCCTCTCTTATTAATGCCGTTTTGAGAAATGAATCTTTTTATTCAGGGAATCCTTGACATTTTCCCCTTTAGTTGGAAGGAAAGGGACGCCAGCGAGTGCCACCCTCCCCTCTCCGGCTTCTCTCTGAGTTCAATTGAAACAAGTAGAATTAAATTTTAGTGTGAAAATTCAGTTGATACAATGATGCTGTGAGGGTGGCACCTACACGCTTTCCTGTGCTAATCTCTTACTATGGTGAGCACCCCGTGTGTGTGGACAAGTGCAAGCGTGTGCACACATACACTGCACAGACACTCGTGCACTCACACTCGTGCACACATACACTCTGCACAGACACTCGTGCACTCACACTTGCACACACACTCGTGCACAATACACTCTGCACAGACACTTGTGCACTCACACTTGCACACACTCCTGCACGTGCACACTTGCACATATTCATGCACACACTTGTGCATCACACTTACACACACTCCTACTCGTGCACACACTTGTGCACTCACACACTCCTGCACATGCACACTTGTACACATTCATGCACACACTCCTGCACTCACACTTGCACACACTCCTGCACGCACGCACTTGCACACTCACACACACAACCACAGATGTGGGAAACCTTAGAACATGAGGATGGCTAAAGTCCTGCAGGCCATTCTAGCCTAACTCCTTCATCGTACATGTGAGAAAGCAAGGTCCACTGAGGTGGCCAAGATCGCCTGCAGGTCAATCAGTGCCCGGACTCCTGACCCTGTTGTGGTACTTTGTGGTGTGGGAAGAGCCACTGGCTTGGATATCGGCCCTTTTCCAAACCTCACAGTGGTCTGAGGCCCACACCCCAGGCTGGCAGGTGGACGGGGGCCGTGTTCCCAACAAACTTTTGATGGGCTGTGTTGAAAACAGGTTCCTGGGAATGTTGCCAGGGGTACCTGAGCTGAAGTACCCCCTGGAAGGGGACAGTAGGTGGTGCCAGTCCCCCAGCGTCTACTTCTCAGCTCGTCCCAGCCGCACACTCTGTGGAAAAGGGACTGCTTTTCAGTATAAGTTTGGCGACCACAACACATTGTTGACTTCACGTAATTCAGAAGATCTTGGAGTGGCTGGATCCTGCCCACCAATATCCCACTGAACAAACACAGTAGGAACATCTGGGGCTGTGTCTCTCAGCCATAGGTAGCTAAAAGTCAAACCCAGCTTCAGGGAAACAAAGCAAAAAGTTCTCTGTGGCTGAGATGCTCAAATATGGGCCCCTCGGGTCACGCTTCCACTCTACCATCCTTGGGGCGAAGCTGGGGCTGCTGCCTTAGCTCACAGACTCCCTCAGCCCCCAGCGCTGGGGGGACCCCTATGCCCTCAGCTCTGCTCTTAGTTCACATTTGAGTATGACCTTGCTGGGGGTGCCACGTTCAGAGGTAGACATTTCCCACGCCCTTCCCAGAGACTGCAGTCACTCACTTCAAAGGCCCAGCTAAGACCTCCCTGAGGAAGAACCCGGAATGGGGGGTCCTGATCCTTCCCAGCCCCCCTCAGTGAGGGAATCTTCCCAAAAAACTGACAGCCACAGCATTTCTGCTCCTGGTGCCCCACATATCAACCAAAGGAATGCATGTAAGTGCCACGATTTTACAAAATCTGATCAGGTGGAAGTCTTGAGTTCTATATAAGTTCACCAGGCATAACTGTATTATTTTTTTCCCTTCTTTTTCTCTTTGCCTTAGCATTTCAAGACATTTGAGTTTACTTGAAGATGTTCTAAAACTCAAATAAGTCCTTTAGGACATATCACACACAAATGCAGAGATAAAGCTGGGCTCCTCCTGTTCAAGGGGTGCCCAAGGACCACCCCACCCAGTGTTGGGGGTGCTGAGGCTGCTATAGGATACTTGCTGTCCCACCAGGCCTGTAAGCTGGACTCTCTCTGCTTCTGTGAAAGTGAAGACAACTATCCCATTCACTTGATGACCAGCTGTGTGATTCACTAGGCTGAAATTGTAAAGTCACCAATTTCCACTGGCTACATCAGTGCTCCCAAGTGCTGCCCACTATTACTTAGGGGATGGCAAACTTTTTGTTTGATGTCCCTTTTATTAGGCCAGTTTTACTCTGCAAGTGATTGAAGAACAGCGGATATTATGAGATGCTATTGATTTTTATGAAAAGAGAGAAAATTACCTTTAATAGAAATTGCAATCCCTTTTAAAATGAAGGACAAACAACTTGTTCATTTCTTCAATAAAAAGAGTAGTCAAAACCATTTATTAACCAGTTGGTGGCAGTGTTTTCATTAAAAAAAAAATGAAGGGCTATTATTATGCATTCTTCTAATCCATTTTATACAATGTTTAAGAAGATGGATTTTAGGTCCTTTTCAGTAATATGCTTTAAATTCCAACAGTATTTGGAATTTCTGACAGAATTTAGAATTCCACTAGGAAACAGTTTTTGATTCGTTCCTAAGTTTCTGCCTCCAGAAAATTACATCAATTATATGACAAAAAATTTAAATGTTTGTTGCCTTTTCTACACTAGCCCCTTTGTTAAGGCTGGTTTTATATGAATGGCAAATAGCACTGTTTGCTAGTACTATGCTTCCGTGGACTGGTTTATAAGTTGATTTGAACTATAAGGATAAGATGCATTTTGACAGGTTAACTGCGTTCCTCTTTCCTGTGTTCTACCAAAGAAGAGAAAGGATGTTGTATTCAGCTCTCTTCTCTAAAATTATCCAATGAATCCTTTTCTCACTCACTCCCTGCAGACAAGGAAGTCTGCGAGCAAGGAAGGGAGCCCTACGTCACAGACAAGAGCACCCTGAGTTTTATTTCTGTAACACAGTCACATGACAATGTCCTTGCCAACGTTTAAATTCCATTACGCCAAAAAGAATTGCCAATCAGGTGTGGGAATAACATTGTCCTCCCACTGAAAGGCACCAAAAATATCCACAGCCTTGACCTCTCCATCTGGGAATATGATTTTACTCCTTCTCCGAGGGACTGAACCCTCCCACCCGTATGTGCTGCTGGCACCATCTGCACCATCTCCATCTGGGAATTGGAGTCTGAGCCCACACACATGTCCTCGAAGCCAGCGCCTGCACCCAGCAGACACTCTGACCCCGTGGCCCAGGAGGAAGCACTGAGCCGCACAAAGTAATTTGTCAGTCTGCATCTTCCCCTGTGTCTCCTCGCACTCCCTGGGATAAGAACTGGGCTATTCTGTGCTCACAGCTTCATTTACACAGGAATGTTGTTCTAATTGGCACTGCCTTTCAGGTGATCTTTGCTAATTAGTATGCTGAGCTCCCTTGCCCTCTCCTGCTTCCCAAGATACAAAGCCCGTACACATGAAGGACAGGGGTCACCTGCTGAGGGCTGCATAGCAAATTACAAAAAGATGATACTGGCGACCTTGGGTTTCCAGTTTTCAGCCCATGAAAACCACTGTGTGTGAGTGAAATGCACTTTGTCGATTTAGTCAAGCGGGGATGCACAACCCGCCCCCCAAGAACAAGGATATGGCCAAGAGCAACAGGCCTTGAACACTCTTCTACATGTATCAGATGGTTCCTAAAATCTTCATGCTGGCCAGCCTCATAAAGCCTGGAAAGATGACTAAGCCTTTCCTTTTTGTAATACCTATTACCAAAGCTGTCACAGAGGGCTTTGTGGCAAGGCCATTTGAGGGATCTGAGAATGCAGTGTCCCACAGGACTCACACAATGATCACTAGAAGGGAGAAAGCTTTCAAGGACCTTGAACAGACCTTTGCCAGCCATCCAGAACCCTTCTGTCTTCACGGGTCCTGCTGCTTGAAAGACACTCAGCATTTGACATGCAAATGAGGTAATCAAGTCTTAGCTTCAAACCAGAAGGTGGTGGCCAGGGGGCTGTGGGGACAGAAAGATGTTTTCAAATGCTTTAAGGACTGTCACACCTAAGAAAGGAGTTGACTCCATGAGTGGCTGATTCCAGCTCTGTATAAGGAATCATTCAGACAGTTCTCGATATCACACAAGTGAGAACACTCCTAAATGTGGCATTAGAATGATTTAGGTTCAAATCTTTACTTTCATGCTTCCCAGCTGGATGACCTTGAGAAGGTTTCCTAATTACTCTGACTCTCTCTCTTTACCCATTCATTATAAGAAAGAGTGAGTGTGCCAGGTCCCTCTTTAAACTGGACAGTTGTTATCACCTGCAGTGGCCATGGATTTTAAGAAAAGGCAGAACCAGCCGCTACCATGGCTAGAGACAAGACAATTCATAGGGTAATAACAATTTAATTCATGAATATCTGATATACTCGGCACTGCACTATTTGTCTGTATCAGTGGTTCTCAACTTCCTAATAACTCCTAATGCCACGACCTTTTAACATAGTTCCTTGTGTTGTGGTGACCCCCAACCATAAATTATTTTTGTTGCTACTTCATAACTGTAATTTTGTTCTGTTATGAATCACAATGTAAATATCTGATATGCAGGATGTATTTTCATTGTTACAAAGGGATCACGACCCACAGGTTGAATACCGCTGGTCTGTATGACCTCAAGTTGTCTTCTGAAGAACCCTTAAAAGAATGTTGGAATTCTCATCTTATAGGTAGACACATCAGGGCATAGATATGTGAAGTAAATTTCCCAAGTGAATTGCATCATTGCAACTTCAACCCACATCTCAGGGGCCTCTTAGGTCCCCCAACTCAGCTGCTCTGGGTATCCCACATGCCCATCTTATTCAGGAAGGAAGCTTGGTACCCAGGGATTCCACTAGGGTCCCATGCAATGCAGAAGAGAATGGAATGGTAGAAAGTGTGTACATCTTACTACAAGTCTCCGACCATGGAAATCCAGCAACACCAGAAGATCAGCGGTAGTTTGGAGGTTGTTTGCCTCTTAACAGAGCAGCCCTGCCCCCCTCTGTACAGATCAGCAAAAGCTACCAGTGTATAAGGCTTTAGAAGATCAAAGGATTGTCTCCTAAAATGTTCTTAACAGCTGTACAATTCTCCTTTAATCTGAAGTATAAATTCTACAAACATAGCTGTGATCTCCCAAGTGACCACGGGGGTCTGAACAGCTGGGCAGAATTGGGCTGTGAATTGACTCACCTCGACCATGTCTGTCTGAGCCCAGCCTGAATTGGGACAGTTCTTTGGTTTGTTAATGAATGATTACAGGCAGTTGGGAGTAAGCTGAACCTTATGATTAATGTCAGGAAGATAAGAGGGGGAAATGTGCCTATGCTCGCCCTGAATACCAAGTTCTGCACTCGCGAAATTCCTCTGCCTAAAGCCCAGAACCCTGTACATACATGAGGAAGGCCATGTATTCATCAACCAAAGTGTCGTCTGCCCAGAAGAAAGGATATACGCAGCTTAATTTTCCTTCTCTTATCTTCTGTCCTATCCCTGCCTCATTTCCTCCCTCCCCTCTTCCTTCCCTTCTTAGCTCATTGGTTAGTTTTGAGTTTTATCAGACTTACACATACACATATGTTAATGAGTCCATCCTCAAGTCATAGAAATTCCTTTATAAAAACAATAGGCCCCACCTGACTCCACTTAGAATGTCAGCTGATTATTTTGGTGTTCACCTCGTATCTCCAAAAATATGCTTGTATTCCTTCTTGATTTCAGCTGTAGGCATTATATAGTTAAATCACACATTTGGTGAGATCAATAGCTGTTTATATCTTGTGACTTTGTGACACCATTCACGGGAAGGCCACGTCCTAAGCTGAGATGACTTGCCTTTTTTGTACAGTTGTTTTCTCTGGAGTTAATAAGTTTATCTCTTTTAATTTGCTTAATTTCTTATGTACTTACCATAAATCCAACTGCAAAAACTTAATTAGTGCCATAATCTCCTCTCAAGACATTCAGACACATCAGGATTTTTGTCAATTTAAACTTCGTGAAGAAGTCTTTTGGGGATCCTTCTGACCTGCTCTAGTCTGGATTGGTCCCACTTTGTGCTGGAGACACCGCTGTGCCCTGGAATCTCCCTCCACCACCATCTGTAAGTTACCTTTTCTTATCAGTTGCCTTCATCCCCTGCTATTTTATCCCTGTGTGACTTTCTTGACTTATACTCTGTTTTCCTATGATGAACATCCCTCTGAAAAAGAGTGCATAAGAAGTAGACCTCTGAGCCAGTGCTTGTCTGAAAATATCTTTATTCCACTCCCACAATTTATTGGCATATTGGCAAGGTATACAGTTCCCTATAGGAAACTGTTTCCTCCTGAATTATAAAGATCATACTGCCTTGACTTTTAGTCACTCATTAGTGTTATTGAGAAGACTAAAGGCTTTCAGTCTTTTTTTTCTTTCTAGAAATTTGTCGGATCTTCTTTTTCATCTTGAATGTTCTAAAATGTCATGATGTATAAATAACCTCAGTGAGGTCTATTTTCAACTACCATTCTTGGTGAACCTTTTAACCTAGAAATGTATGTCATTCCATGACTGGAAGTTTTCTTGCATCAGTTTATTGATTATCTCTTTCTGTTCCCTCTTTTTAGAAATACTATTATTTAGATATTGAAACTCCTGAATTGGTTCTGTGATTTTCTCCCGTTTTACTTTTTTTTTCATCTTTTTATTCTGCTCCCTGGGGGGAATTTCTTGACTTATATGTCAAAGTGTCTGCTCCACTGCACTGTTTTTTATTCTTAATAATGTTCTTGTTTTGGGTGCTGCTGTTTCTCAAATGTCCCTTTTCTACAGCATCCAGTCTTATTTTTGTGTGGCTTCATCATATCCTCTTATCTCTGTAAGGATATTACTGAGAGTTTTGCTGTCATTTCTATTTAGTTTGATTTCTGATGTTGCTATGTTCCTCTTCCTGCATAGTTACCTTTCCTCCAACTTTATTTTTATTTATAAGTGTTAGTATCTGACTTCTGTGCTCCAGGCTTCCCCCAGATGTCTCTTAATATTAATATTTGGTTGTCTGTTCCTTATAGGTAGAAGGCACTGAAGAGCTGATGGGAAGCCCCAAACACATAGGTGGAGATTGTCTTCTATTCAGCTCATCTCTGGCTGGGCTGGCTGGCTGCTAAGATGGCAAGCCTCCACTGCTATCATATTTGCATATCTCCTTTAGGGTTGCCAATTAACCAAGGGAAGAGTCTCCAAATCTGCTGACTGGAGGGTGAATTCCCAGTCTTGCAGGACCTGATGAGAATAGAGGGTTGAACAGGGTTCACCTGGCCCTCAAGTTCTCTGTACAGTATGTCTGATTCAATCATACCTGGTCTCTCCAAACCAAAACCCTTTTTTTTAATCACTGGAAAAAAAATAGGCTGGACATGGTGGCTCACGCCTGTAATACTAGCATTCTGGGAGGCCAAGGTGGGTGGATTGCTTGAGCTCACAAGTTTAAGACCAGCCTGAGCAAAAGCGAGACCCCATCTGTACTAAAAATAGAAAAACTGAGGTAAAAGGATCCTTGAGTTCAAGTTTGAGGTTTCTGTGAGCTATGACCCATGGCACTCTACCCAAGGCTACAGCTTGAGACTCTGTCTAAAAAACAAAAAAAAGAATAAAGAAAACAAAAGAAACTTCTATCATGCAAGGGGACAGGAGAGGGGTAGTAGCTTGGAATGAGAGAGGAAATCTGAAGTCTGATTACTTCTTAAAATATCTTCTAAAACCCCCCTCTCTTAGTCACCCCACCCCACCTTCTAAGTAGGACTTTCACGCAACTTCCACGCCTGCCTTGAACGGCTCCTCTTGAGAATGACACTTCCAGAGGAGTCCAGTGCCCATAAAGTCCAGGCTTTTTGAGAACTATGTGGTATTAATCACCTTTTTTTTAACCCTTAGAGAATCGTGAGTTCTTTAATTAAACTGGCATTCCTAATTACATGCTATATTATAAATGTCGTTTTTGTGTTTTCTAAAGGGTCATGCCAACCAAGATAAGGGAGAGTTAGGGTTGTATACACAGGTAAGAAACAGATTTGAGAGTTCAGTTCAAGATAGAAAAGACTACCCTGGCACAGAGAATTCCAGCTGTGAGAGTCTAGACCTGAGGGAGTAACATAGGTAGAGTACATATAAGGTGAAGGGGCTAGGGAGCTGAACGGAGACAGTTAAGATAGAAATGGCTGGTTAGAAACCAAAGCCAGGTATTTTCACATTTTATTAACTACAGTAGAGATCCTAGAGCTGCCTCATTCTCTCTCCTCCCCCCAACCATGGGGTCAGGCCTTCCCAGGAGCCCCCCTGCCTTTGCTGCCTGGGCCCGCTGGAGCTCCTGCTGCAGCTGAGCAAGGGTTTCCCTCTGTTGCTCTGAGTGCCGTTCAAGGTCCCGGAGCTGGGATTCATATCGCTTAATTTCAGCTGTGACATAGTCCAGCCTCTTCCCCACTGGGGCCCGAGCCTCCCCCAGCTCCTGTTGGACCAGTACAGGACCCAGAAGTTTAAAGACCACATCGGACCCATCCAGCAGTTCCTCCTTCACGATATTATTTTCTGTAAGGTGTGCCTCGAGCTTCTGCCTCCCCACATGGATTTACTCAAGTCCTTCTGCAGCTGTTGCTACTTTTCCACTTCTCCCTGCAGCTTCTTCTGCATCAGCGCAGCCATGGAGGGGATGAAAGCCTGCGGGAATGGGAGGGGCGGTGGGGCTCACTCTCTGGAAGGTCCTGAGCTCCCCTTTTGGTCCGGCCTACGGAAGTGACAGCACTCTTGAGAGGCAGCCCCTCTGTGCATCGCAGCTTCTCCCCATCTAGGATATCGATATCCAGGATCCAAGGGGAGAGGAGAGAAAATCCTAAACCCGTCAGCTGAAACGCTGGTATTAATCATCTTAATTCCGATTTCTTTTCCCTTTCAGTTTAGGATTAAGCTGGAGTCAGACCTAGGCTCTCACTATGGAGTTCACTTCTCTCCATCTTTTTTGTCACTTCCAAAATTTTGTTGCTGTTGTTTCTTCTCTCATTCTTCTTGTCCTTGTGGGCTTATACTATTTCAAATATCCCTTTGCTGTGATGTTGGTGGAGATTCTGGAGGCCAAAAACATAGACATACACATTCCATCTTCCACCTGGACTGGAAGGTCAAACAGCAGTTCCCTGAGGAAGTTTTCCAAGTCAAAATCACCAGAAATCATTTTCTTATGCCTACCCCCAAGATCACATACTGATGTTTAAACTCATTTTCTCTTACCTCATTTTCCATGAAAATGAAAGGCAACTGATCATTGTTTTCCTACTGAGTCTCCTTTAAACACAAAGGGGAAGATCTTCATTTTCATAAAGGATCATCTGAGATTTTAATTTGTGCTTAAGTGGAGTTTATAAATCTTTGTGATTCCTTAGTATATTTTAGCTCTACTTATTTCTAATTAGTCATTTCTTGAAAATAAAGCAAGACATAAATAAATAAATAAATAATTCATTTAATCAGTAAGCATTTATTATTGTCCAGTCATCATATTAAGTACAGAACTAGCAACAGGAAAATAGAAAAATATGTTTTGTTCACAGAGTGTATGTTCTATTTGGCTGGAGCTAATGTTCCAACAGTCATTTTCTGAACCGATGGTTAAAATTTGGTGTGGCCTATGTTCTTCTGACTGGTTATTTCTTAAACGGGCCTGCAGTCACTTTTAATTCTCTTCTGAAGTTTTCTTCTACAGTGTAATGATCTCACTACTGTGTGAAAAAATTCTCACACCAGAAGAATAATTGTTTGACATGCCATTATTTGGGGGGAAATTAGATTTCTATTTCCATCAACTTGTTATGAGAGCATTACTGATATCCTTGGTGTATTAGCTATACTTTATATGTAATATGAAAATTCTACTTCACAAATCTTCTTTCCCAAGTTCTAATGGGTATAAGATGGAAGAAGGAAGCATCTTAGATTCTTTTAGAATAATTACAGGTTTCAAACATTTTATGTAACCTATTTAGTTTTGCCTATCATTACATAATATGTTAAAATATTGTGTATTTATAATAACCATATTTGAGACCTGGCCATTATGAGAACCTATAGCAAATATTCAGACTATAGAGAACAACACAGATCAATTACAACTGCTGTATGTATATATCAGCCTGGAAACTAGCAATATACAGACCGGACTGAAACTTGGAGACAAGTGTGTGCCCATGGGGGCCCTGTGGGTATGTTCAGCTATAAAATTGCCCAAGGATTTCCTTATCACCCTGTAAAGGTGACTGCCCAGGCCAAGTGTGCCTGTTGCTGTGCATGGCCTGGAATCCAGGTAAAGCCACTTTCCCTGAGACAAGAGAGTCCTCTTCTCCCTGAAGTCATGCTTTTTCCAATGAAATAGAAAAATCCAAGGAAGGACTGTGAAAGGAAGCTGACACGGTGACACTGCCATCTCCTATCACTCAGGTTACCTGCACTATTCTAAAAAGCTGGGAGACAGAGGTAAAACATGAAGAATGATCGATCCTGCAGACTAAGTCCAGTCTACATGACACCAAAAGCAACTGGCCGACTTGGCTTTTTCCTACTACTTTTTCCTGATGTTTTGGTGCTTTGTAGATGCTCTAGAAGGCTCAGAGAAAGACTAATGAACATCTCCACTTCTAGTGAGGCTTCCGTGGGACTTTGATGTCTGCCCTGAATGGCTCCTCCTGAGAGTGACCCTCCACGTCTCAGTTTTGTGGTCGCCACTCTCACGTAAGGCTCATGTGTACATACTTGTGTTTCTTCATGTATGAGGCTCCACATGTCACACTCTATGTTCACACAGAGGGGCCTTCCTCATGGCGTCAGCTGATTGAGCCAGGCCAGTTAATAGTGTCCTTTCATCAGAGTCTGTCAGACCGAAAGGACTCAGAGAGAGAGTTTCCTTCTCCGTGAGCAGCTGAAGCTGTAGGTGAGCTCGAGGCATCCCCGTGTCCGACTGTGCAGGTCCCGCTGGCTCCCCAGGACCCTCCACGCTAGCTACTTCATGTCTTGTAATGCACTTTCTACTCCTGAAGCTCATCTGGATGTGGGTCTTGTCACCTGCCACCAAAGGAGTCTTCCTTTTCTTTAGAATTTTCAAAGAAGCTTCAATGTATGTGTAACTTGTAAGAATTGGGGTTATCAAAGTTAATACGAACAGTTTTCACTAAATTTGGGTTTAATGAATATAATTGTGAAATAGGAAAATCCAATACACTTCAAACAGCCCAATTTATGCTTAAGTAGTATTAATTTTATTATTTTTATTGCAGGTTAATGTGAGGGTACTAACAACCACGTCACAATATTTGACTTTGTTAGGTAGAGTCCCTCTCATAGTTGTGCCCTGCACTCAAAATGTGTGCCATACACCCCAACATTGTACCCATTAAGTGGGAACACCCAAATCCCCTCTCTTCTCTATTCCCCCTCTCTTGTTCTTCCTCCCCACAACTTGAATTGAAATGAGTTTTTCTCCTCCGTGTGAGTGAATTAAATCATCTAGTGACTTCAAGTTACTATTGAGCATATTGGATATTTGCTTTTCCATTCTTGTTATACTTTACTAAGAAAAATGTGCTTCAACTCAATCCAGGTTAATACAAAAGATGTAAAGTCACCATCTTTTTTATGGCAGAATAGTATTCCATGATATACATATACCACAGCTTGTTAATCCATTTCTGGGTTGATGGGCATTTAAGTTGTTTCCACATCTTGGCAATTGTAAATTGAGCTGCAATAAACAATGTAGTGCAAATGTAGTGCAATATAGTGTTCAATTGTAAATTGAGCTGCAGTAAGCAGTGTAGTGCAATGTAGTGCAAAATTATTTCCCACCGTCTGGGTAGATACCTTGTAGTAGAATTGTAGGGCCAAATGGGAGGTCTAATTTGAGTTCATTGAGGATTCTCCGTACATCTTTCCAAAGAGGTTGTATTAGTTTGCAGTCCCACCAACAGTGTAGAAGTGTTCCCCTCTCTCCATATCCACTCCAGCATCTGCAACTTTGGGGATTTGTGATGTAGGCTAATTTTACTGGAGCTAGGTGATATCTCAGGGTGCTTTTGATTTGCATTTCTCTGATGATTAGAGACAATGAGCTATGTTTGTTAGCTATTTGTCTCTCTTCCTCAGAGAAGGTTCTGCTCATGTCTCTTTCCCAGTGATAGATGGAATTGTTTGCTCTTTTTTTGTTGATTAATTTGAGTTCTCTATAGATCCTAGTTATCAAACGTTTGTCAGGTTAGAAACATGCAAATATCTTTTCCCGTTCTGAAACGTGTCTATTTGTTTTGACTGTTGTGTCCTTAAGCTGTGCCGAAGCTTTTCAATTTAATTAAGTTTATTTGTTTATTGTTGTTATTGTTGCAAATTGCCACTAAACTGTTCTTCATCAAATCTTTCCCCAGGCCGATATCTTCAATTTTTCCCACACTGTCTTCTAGGACTTTTATCATTTCATGCCTTAGATTTAAATCTTGTATCCATCTTGAGTCAATTTTTGTAAGTAGTGAAAGATACGTGTCCAGTTTCAGCCCTTTACATGTGGTTATGCAGTTCTCCCAGCACCATTTATTGAATAGGGATTTTTTCCCCCCAGTGTATGCTTTTGTTTGGTTTATCAAAGATCAGACAGCTGTAAGAGACTGCTTTCATCTCTTAGGTTTCTATTCAGATCCTTATGTCTATGTCTCTATTTTTCTACCAACACCATGCTGTTGTGATTACTGTGGACTTGTAATACAGCCCAAAGTCTGATAGAGTGGTGCTTCTGGTTTTGTTTTAATTATTAAAAATTGTCTTGGTTATATGAGATTTTTTTTCTGGTTCATAAGAAATGAAGAACTATTTTTTTCCATTTTTCAAAGTATGATGTTGATATTTTAATGGGGATTGCATTGAATCAGTACGTTGTTTGGGGTAGGATAGACGTTTTAACAATGTTTATTCTTCCCAGCCAGGAGCATGGTATGTACTTCCATTTGTTAATGTCTTCTGCTATTTGTTTTCTTAGGGTTTCATAATTTTCTTTGTAGAGGTTCTTCACCTCTTTTGTTAGGTATATTCCTAAGTATTTCATTTTCTTTGAAGCTATGATGAAGGAAATTGTGTCTTTAGTTAGCTTCTCAACTTGGCTGTTAGTGGCATATACAAAGGCTACTGATTTGTGGACATTGATTTTATACCCTGAGACATTCCTCTACTGGGGAAGAGGTGCACAGCAGACCCTTGTACACTAACAGCTCACCAAATGTCTTCCTTCACCAAGGATCTGATTCCATGCAAAAAGCCGTACTGTATTCCTTGATCACTTCCAGAAGTCTTGTGGTTGTGTCTCTGTTGTTCTATAAGTACAAAATCATGTTGTTGGCAAAGAGCAAGAGTTTGACCTCCTCTGCCCCCATTTGGATGCCCTTTATATCCTTCTCTTGCCTAACTGCATTGGCTAGAACTTCTAGCACAATATTGAATAGTAGTGGCAATAGAGGACATACTTGTCTGGTTCCATTTCTTAAACTGAATGAAGCCGTCTATGGCAAACCAAAGAAATCTTAATGGATACTTTGGCCCTACCCTGATAAATGCCCTTTGTTTTTGCCCAGAACCAGATATTGCTGATTTCCAGTGGCTCTTCATTCAGCACATGAAGCCAAGAGCATCTCAAAAATTGCTTGTTCCAGAGCTCACTTGTCAGGCAGTGTTTCAAACTAAAGAAGGGAAGTCAAAGGAAAAAGAATCAAAGCTGCTTCAAAATAAATAGGAAATGTCTCTCTGCACTAGCAACTGTGGGAGTCCAAGTGGCATGAGTGGTCAAGCCACCCTCTGAGGGGCACTCTTCCTCTGTATGCAAGAAAGCTCCTTTCTGGAACATGGAGCCCACTGAGGGTGATTCGTCATGTTTCTTTCTTGCTGGTTCCCTTGCTTACTCAGCTCTTGCACTATTTCGACACACCTCCTACTCAGTGGCAGCTGCTTAGGGACAAGGGATGCATCTTCTTCTCTTCCTCCTCCATTTCCTCCTCCTCCTCCTTCCCTTACTCCTGGGATGCGGGGGGAAGAGGCGCACGGCAGACCCTGGTACACTAACAGCTCACCAAACGTCTTCCTTCGCCAAGGATCTGATTCCATGCAAAAAGCCACATGTTTCTCTCATTGTCCACTAATGTGCAAATGTGTTCTATGTTCATTCCTGTATCTCAGGGAGCCAGAAATATTATGTCTTGAAGTGGCTTCTCCTGCACCAGTCCTAAATCCTATTATATTACAATGAAAACAAAACAAACACACGGCTTCAGAGGGCTGGCGCTATAATTTCACAGGGAACGGAATTGTGGATTTTTCACTCACAAAGAAGTGCTGTGAGTGTCAACAGGATTTGAGATTAATAATAGTGCAATATATGCTTAGTTTTCTATGTGTCAATATTTTCTGCAAACTTGAGTGCCATCCTAAGATTAAATGTGGAGAAAGAAACTTGTGCACATAACTTAAGCAAAGAAAATTTAGCTGAAAGTAAATAGACATCCCACACAACCAGGCTACTATAAGAAGTCTAGAACCTTTATGATTTTTAAAAATATGTAGTCTAAATCTTACCCTTGCTTTTCTTTTTTCCAGCAACTGACTACCTTACTATCAAGGAGAAAAAGGAAAGGGAAAAGGAAATAATTTTTTAAATTCATTTTTTTTAATTAGCATATTTTGGCAGGGCCTGTAGCTCAGTGTGTAAGGTGCCTGCCACATACACCAAGGCTGAGGGGTTCGAACTCAGCCTGGGTCAACTAAAACAACAAAGGTAACTGCAACAAAAAAATAGCTGGGCATTATGGCAGGCGCCTGTAGTTCCTGGTACTTGGGAGGCTGAGGCAAGAGAATCACTTACGCTCAAGAGGTTGAGGTTGCTGTGAGCTGTGGCACCACAGCACGCTACCCAGGGTGATAGCTTCCTCTGTCTCAAAAAAAAAATTAGCATATTTTATTCTAACATCTATCTCAGGCCATTTTGCAGAGGAGACAAACTTTCTTTTCTTTCATAAAACCAAATTCTATGTATCAGCACTTATTATTAGCATTTTCTCAGTGAAAACACGCAGATAGAAGGGTCTCCTAAGGATGAATGATTTTCTAAGCCAGAGTCATTTAAAAAAATATGTATGTAATCATTACTGGGGGGTATTAAACAGTAAGACCTCAACATATGAAGTCATAAGATTTAGACTTGAAAGGAGCTTCGTGTCAAATGTCCCCCTTTGACATGCAGGGTCCTAGTGCTTCTGTGGTGCAGTCGGGTAGCGCATGGTGCAGATATCATAACATGCAGGGTCCTAATGAAGAGTCCTAGATTTACTCTTGGGATACGCAGTACTGGAGGGCTGTGAGAGGCAGAATGAGAGAAAAACAAAGTAGTGTCTACAGCCAGTGGGCGAGGCCAATTTCAAGCCACCTAAGATTATGGCTATGAAATGGAAAACATCCTCATGACCCTCTAATTTGCTAGTAGAGGGTTCATGGAGCTACTGAGCCCCTCAGCTTCAGTGTACGGCATGATGTTAGCATAAAGCCAGTTATACCGCTTGCCGTATTTTCTTCTGACTCCTATGTATGACGAGGGATGTGGGAGGCCCAAAGCTTCTCCATGTCATGGGCAGATGGTCAAGGTCAAGGACCACTGGAGTCCAGATGCTGCACTGAGGCAGACCACAGGAAGGCAGATGAGTAGAGCTCCCAAAAGAGACCTCACCAGGTTCTGTTGACCATGGTGACAATGATGATGATGACAATGAGGAAGATGATGATGTTAATGATGGTGGTGGAGGGAGTGCTCTGCTAAGGATGACACTAAAAGTAGCAACTTTTGCTGAGTATCAGGCCTCTGTCTCGAGTATTTTCTACAAACTACCTCGTTTAATCTTCACAACGCCCCCCAAAATAGTTATTGTTATGACATTTTATAAAGAACTAAATGCTATGGAGGGAAATCACTTGCCCAAGGCAGCTGGCTAGTAAACAGTGAGCTGGGATCAGCCCTGGGTCTGCAGTGCAGTGCCCATGATCCTGATAGATCTTGGCTATGATTCAATGCATTTCCATCCCGCCAGATTTTGCCCATCAATCTGAGGCCAGGAGCTCAGGGAGAATGTCCTACCCACACTCAATCTGTAGCCAGGTAGCTATGCCTATTTCATAACTAAAGTAGCTAGGATTTTGCAAATGTCTGTTTCTTCTACCGGATACAATTTGCTGCTTCTGAAATAGCAACCTTAAAGAAACATTAAAAATTGGATAATGATTTAAACCTTCTCAAAGTTCTCATAAAACATTGAATGCGGCCTTTAAAATTAATGAGTTTTAAGAGTCACTAATGAAAGCACGACGTCAACTGTAATGCTGGCCCTTTGCAAGGTTTTTATATAATTTGAAACTTCTGGGACCTGGACAAGAGAGTTTATATTCTCAGTGGCAAGTTCATGCATAATCCTTTTGAAATATAACATGATAATTTCATCTGTAAATCAGAAAACAGAGACTGTGCTTATCCTGGGAACCCACAGAGCACAGATTAGTAATTAGTTGTATGTCCCTGGCTTATGTCTGTCTATGGAGCTCAGTTTCATGCACTGTAAAATTGAAGTGATGGTATCACCTATGTCACAGAATTATAAGGATCAATTCAGATATGGATGTGAAAGTTTTTTGAGACATAGAAAGAAAACTGCCTTATCCAAATGGAAGCAATTATATTTTATGGTTATAGCCATAAATAAAACAAAAGAAGTTTTAAAAACCTCATCTAACTCTTCTTCCTCCTATCCTCTATTATATCACCATTTTTCATGCTTATTGACAGGAGTTTATAACTGAAGATGCCACTGCCTTTATTATCTCTCGATGCTCCCAAATTATCTGAGGCGGAAGTTAGTCCCAGCACATTTGAGACGGAGGCTAATTCAGAGCCTTCTTGTGCCCACTCTGGCCCTGGAGTATATTAATATTCGCTTTGAAGCTGAGGGAAGGACTTCTCCCACCCAAGTAGGGGGCAACTTTATATTAATTTTGCTTGTTAAAAGTTGTACATAATACCTCCCACAAAGCAAAACCCCAAGGCAGATTCCTTGGGCAAATGAAATGCTGTGGTCAAGTTATTAGAGAAAACCAAAGTTGTTCAGCAGAAACCAAGACATTGGAGGAAGGGCTGACATCTGACTTCAATAGAAATAAAGGACAGAGTCTCCCTCGAGCTTTGAGCCGTCAGCGTGCGCAGGGCACCGTGGAAGCTTGTGTTTGCAGGCTGCAGAAAACTCAGCTCAAAACCTTTTAAATTAAGAGGGAATTTACTGGATCACAAGTAATGAGGGGCTCGGGAGGATACAGCTTTAGTCATGACAAACTCCAGGACCCTGGCTCCAAGGACCCATATTTCCCCATATTTTGGTATCCCTAGCCACTATCTAAAGTTTTCCTGGTCACAGAACTATGGCTACCACCAGCTTTTGTCTTCATAGCTTCTCCAGTGATTTTCAACTTTTTGTTATCTCAAGGCACACTTGAACCCATAGTTAAACTGCCATGGCACACTTGAATTAGGTTGATCAAAGATTAAAAAAGTAAATGGGGTGGTGCCCGTAGCTCCGTGGGTAGGGTGCTGGCCACACACACTGAGGCTTGTAGGTTCAAACCCAGCCTGGGCCTGCTAAAACAACAATGACAACTGCAACAACAACAAAAAAATGGCCAGGCATTGTGGCAAGCACCTGTAGTCCCAGCTACTTAGGAGGCTGAGGCAAGAGAATCACTTGAGCACAAGAGTTTGAGTTTTCTGTGAGCTGTGATGCCATGGCACTCTATCTACGGTGAGAGCTTGGGCATCTTAGAAGGGACAGGTGAAACCTACTAAATGCAGAACACAAATGTTTTCACATAATAAATGAGACTCTCATGAAGGTTATGTTGAACAGTTGGATGAAAATATTTCAGATTGTATATGAAGCCCGCACACTGTACCCCATGACTGCACTAATGTACACAACTATGATTTAATAAATAAATAAAAGAATAAAAAAACAAAGAATATACTTACTATGCTTTGAACTTCTTTCAAAACTAATTTAACTAATCATCTTTAAATATTTTCACCATGTGGGCAGTGCATGTGGCTCAAAGAAGTAGGGCATCAGCCCCATATATCAGAGGTGGCGGGTTCAAACCCAGCCCTGGCCAAAAACTGCAAAAAATATATATATGTATATTTTTTCACCATGGTGCACTAGTTGAAAATCACTTCTCTGGACTATGGAAGAAAAGAATTTTCCTCCCAGCATGGTCAGCAGCATCTAGGCCTCACGTGCTTGTCCCTGCACCCATCCTTCCAGGGGGAACCTAGTAGGCTGACTAGTTACACATTAGCCACATAGTCATAGCTGGAACTGGAGCTGAGCACCACAGGAACAGCAGGGCAAGAGTAGAGAGTGGGGCCCCAAAGTGTAATCTTCTGTTACTGGTACCAGAAAGAGGGACGCAGATACCAGGCAATGACAAACAGCCAATGCCCACTATTGAGTCAGGTGCAGCTAGGTGTAGGTCTCCTCTGAGTTCTAGCTGTGTGACCTTGGGAGATTTAACAGAGCACTCCATGCTCTGCTGAGATAACTCTGCACCTATGTCATACTTTTGTAATAAAGATTTTAAAAAGTTATGTTAAATGCTTAACATAATACTTGCCATAGTAAGCACTCAAAATGCATGATTATTCTGAAACTTTATTTTTAGGAAGGAAGAATGAAACAAAGAGGGAGAGAGAGGAAGGGAAGGAGGGAGGAAGGAAGATACAAATAGTCATTTTAGGAAATCCAGTAAATCAGAGAATTTCTTCGCTTATTTAGAGAGCAAAAGGAAGAAAAGATTAAAAAGTGAAAAAGTTAAAAGAATAAGATTCAAATAGATCTGGAAGGCCTCATTAAAGATTCTAAAGAGAAAAACAGTGCCATTGCAGAAATTAGAAATGTTTTAGGAGTTGCCACGATCAGAATTGACACTGTAGAAACCAATTTAATAATGCTCAGGACAAAACTGAAAAGTCACAGATAATGTAGAGGCAAAAGACAAAGAAACACAAGAATGGCAGGGAAAAGCCCTGTAGTGGGCCTGACGGCAGAGCCTCCCGTATTCTCAGGGCTGCGGGCACCTGCGCCTCCTTGCGCCCTTCCCCCAGGCAGACAGTGCAGCTTACACACTTGCTCCCAGGTCACAACCTCTGCCACTTCCTCCCATCCCGCTGACCTAGGTACGCATGGGCATACATCCAGAGTGACCGAGGCTCCTGCTGCCCCACCATTTCCAGGCAAGCCTCCCATGACAGAACTCCCATCATTTCCAGGCAAGCCCCTCCATAACAGAACTGGCCACAGCTGCCTGGAGGGCTCTGGGCATCATAGCCCAGAGCGTGGGGAGCAAGGTCCAGGCTCCCCGGGCAAACGTGGATAGAAAGGAGCAGGCAGACATATGTGACCACAGATTTGTAGGCCCATGATTGGTGCTTCTGCCTCCTCCCCAACGAGCTATTCCAAAACACAGCAGTCCACCAGCCACAGATGACCAGCTGTGCTTGCTGACAACTGTGCACCTGCCACACTAAAGCACTTCCTCATATTTGTTTTTCCTCTTTCTTTTTTTGCAGTTTTTGGCCAGGGTTGGGTTTGAAACTGCCACCTCCAGCATACGGGGCCAGTGCCCTACTCCTTTGAGCCACAGGTGCCTCCCTGTTATTCCTCTTTCTTTGCTACAATTCCGTTTTTCCTTCATCCTTGCAGTCCTGGGATTGCATTTCAAATAAAGCGTTGCTAAGATGTTTTGCTCATATTCTGTTTTCTGGAGAATTCAAACTTAGCCATCAAAATGTTACAGACAATGGAGAAGATATTGAGTTCTATGAATTAGAGAATGGACCCATGGAGTTAAACAATAATGAGAATATGAGGGAAGAGAACTTTCATGACGTGTTCCATGACCTGAAACATTATCAGAGAATGATAAGGTAAGTACTGCTATTTATCCTGGGAAGATTGCTGCACTTTAAAGAAACAAAAAAGGGACTTATAAATATTTAATAGGAAGAAATAGGGGACTATAAACAATCACACCAAAAGACTAGCTAACAAGAAGCTCCCCTCAGCCACATTGAACGCCAGGACAAAATGGAGCAATGAGATGTCCACAAAATTTTGACAGGAAAAAAAGAAAACCTCCAAATTGAGACACTCTACAAGCTGTTATTTATATGAGAAGTCAGCAGATGGACATTCTAAATATGCAAAAAAGATTAATATATGAAACGTACTTAACAATATAATCAAACCAAGTTAAGAGTTACTGTCTTGGATCAAAGATTTAAATAAAACCTTAAACCTTTCCTTATCTTGTAGTAGAAATAGATTTTCTTTCCCCTGACCCAATAACCAGAAACTATAAAGGAGAAAAATGAAAAATGTTTGTAAGATAAACACAGATAAAACAAAAATATCATTGCAAGTGTAACAAAAATGCTTCATATCCTATTATATAAGGAAATTTTGATGTCTGTAAGAAAAGATCTCCAACCCATAAGGGAGGAGCCAAGATGGTGGCCGAGTAACAGCTTCCTTGCAACTGGGCTCGGTGAGACTGGGGAAAGAAGACTTCAGACATCTCTGGCTGACGAGATCTGCCCAGAAACATCCCTTTGGGGACACAGGGAGACAGCGTGAGACTTCTGGACCCCCTGAGGAAGGCAAAAGCAGTGGAGATCTGGCAAGTGGTTGCGTGTTTTCATTCGGTCTAATCCTGCCGGCAGCTGTGACTACAGCACCAGGGAGATTGCAAACTGGAAAGGCCTTACCTGTGAGCTGTTTGGGTTTCTTTTGGACTTGGCACTCAGTTGAACTGCCTTGAGAGAACTAGGGCAAGAGTGTGGAGGTATTTGAGTGTTGTCTGGAGCTCCAGACTGGGCCACCGAGCCAGAAAGAGCTTCTAGTGTTTGGTTGTGGGCTGTGTGGAGCCATCGTAGGAGAACTGCCCTGGAAAGCTCCACCCTCAGGGTTGCAGAACAGCCATCGGGCGGGAGCGAGTAATCTAGTGACTGAGCAGCCTAAAGGCGGGGACTGAGACGCCTTGCAGCCTTCGCCCTCAGGGCATTGGGTGGGTCCAGTTTCGGCACACTGGGTAAATGAATAGCCACTTAAGGAGTGATCCCAGCCACAAGCGCTTTCCTGGGAAAGCTTCTGCTTAGCCCAAGTTCGCGATTTAAAGTGCCTTCTAAACAGGCTGAGGAGGATTTAAGCTCTCTACCCTGCAGGGTTTGAGAAATCATTACAGGCCTCCGGTCTCCATTTTGTTCAGCTGTACCAACATTGCGATTAACATATCATACCCCTGAAGATCACCTCTTGCCCAGACAATATCAGCAAGATATATATACTGCTTTGTTTCTTGGTTTTGTTTTGTTTTGTGGGGTTTTTTTTGTTGTTGTTTGTTTGTTTTCGTT
>CAUYON010094369.1:0-42951 GCA_963573935.1 Arctocebus calabarensis | reverse complement strand
AATGATCTGTTTTTGCCTTCCATTTCTCTATCTCTTTGAGCATTTGGGAGCGTTCGAAGTCTCTGTCTTCAGTTTCAGAGATCCTTTCTTCTGCTTGCTCCATTCTGTTACTGAGGGATTCTACTGTATTTCTCAGAAATTTGAGGGCTACAACTTCTTGTCTCAATGTGTCTAAATCTTTGGCCATTTTCTCTTTGAACTCGTTCAGTTCTTGAGACATCTTTTGGGTCTTTTGGATTACTGCTTGAAATTCTAATTTCATGTTTTCCTCCATTGAGCTGATCTTAGTTGCTATCCAGCCTCTGAATTCATCTTCTAACATCTCAGCCATTTGCTTATGCAAGGGATCTTGTGCTTCATCTACCTTGTCATTCCTTGGGGGAGTTGATCTACTCTGGTTATTCATATTGCCAGAGTTTTTCTGTTGATTCCACCTTATGATTATTTTTCACTGTTGCCTATGACCGTCCTCAGAGTTGGCAAGGTGTCTCTCCCAGATCAGACCCTGGCAGATTTACTCTGTTGTTACTGGATCTTTGTAGGGAGTGACCCTGTTTCTCTAATGATTTTTCAAACCCCGCAGTTAGAGAGCTTAAATCCTCCTCAGCCTGCTTAGGAGACACTTTAAGTTGCTAACTTGGGCTAAGCAGAAGCTTTCCCAGGAAAATGCTGTGGCTGGGATCACTCCTTAAGTGGCTCTCCACTTACCCAATCTGCCAAAACCAATCTCACCCCATGCCCCTGAGGGCTAAGGCTGCCAGGAGTCTCAGTCCCCGCCTGTAGGCTGCTTAGTCACCAGATTACTCGCTCCTGCCCAATGCTTGTTCTGTGACCCTGAGGGTGGAGCTTGCCAGGGCAGTTCTCCCACAATGGTTCCACACATCCCACCACCAAACACTGGGAGCTCCGTCTGGCTCAGTGGCCCAGTCTGGATCCCTAGACAACACTCAACCCCCCCCCCCCCCGCACTCCTGCTCAAATTCTCCCAAGGCAGTTCAACTGAGTGCCAAGTCCAAAAGTAACCTAAACAACTCACAGGCAAGGCCCTTCCAGCCTGCTGTCCCACTGTTGCCCAACCCACAGCCCCCAACAGGATCAGACCAAATGAACACATGCAACAACTTTCCCAATCTCGCCCTGCTTTAGCCTTCCTCACGGTGTCCAGAAGCCTCATGCTGTCTCCCTGTGTCCCCAAAGGGACGTTTCTGGGCAGATCCCGTCTGCCAGAGATGCCTGAAGTCCTCTCTCCCCAGTCCCACTGTGCCCAGCCTCAAGGAAGCTGTTACTCGCTCCACCCTCAATTGTTCTTTTTTTTTAATTGTTTTTTATTAAATCATAATTTTGTACATTGATGTATTTATGGGGTTCAGGGTACTGCTTCAATATATGATGTGAAATGCTTACATCAAACTAAGTAACACATCCATCACAATTATACTCATTTCTTAATAGTTCTGAAATGCACCATTGCATCATGCACATTAGGTGAGGTCTCCCCAAATACCCTCCCTCCTCCCATATCCCTCCTCTCCTCCCCTCTCTCTCCTCTTCCCTTCTACTTTCTGAACTATAGTTATGTTTTGCCATTCATATGAGTGTGTAGGTGGTTTTATATTGATTTCGTAATAGTATTGAACACATTGGATACTTTTTTTCCCATTCTTGAGATACTTTACTAAGAAGAATATGTTCCAGATCCATCCAGGCAAACATAAAAGATGTGAAGTCTCCTTCTTTTTTATGGCTGCATAGTATTCCATGTGACTCAAAGGAGTAGGGCACCAGCCCCATATACTGGAGGTGTTGGATTCAAACCTGGCCCTAGCCAAACACTGCAAAAAAAACCCCAAAAAAGTCAGCTGCTATTGTTCACTATCTCAGTTGAGTCTGTAATTAATTCCTCAAATCACTGAAATTAAAGTACTTTTTAGTGTTCTTTAATTGTTATTATATTTTGGTTTAGGACACTTCAGTAGAGTTTAGGGAAAAGTTCAGACTTTAACTCTTTTAATTTGACACACAGACATAGTTGTCTTAGTTCTGAAGTTCTGAAGACATAATATTCATGTTATATCTAAACATTGAAAAATCTTCCATTATTTCTACATTGGTCTTCCAAATTTGTCTCACAAATAATGTTCATAAATAATCAATCTATAAAATAATGATTTTTTTCTCTAAAAGTAACATCATACTCATCCATATTGATGAATAATATTTTTAAACCTCTGTTAACCCATACTTTGCTCATCAAGTAAAGACTTTAAAAATATGATGGTGTATATGAGGAAAAGCAGTGAATCTAAAGACTTTTTATTTGAAAGAGAAAAGATAATTGTGTTAACTCTTTAGTTATTTATACCATCCAGATTTTTGGATCATATAGTCTTTGTCACACCTTCCTACTTTGTTTAAAATAAGGAAGGAAAGAGAAAAGAGATTCATTGGGTAAAAGCACATTTCACTTGGAATAATTGAATTTTATTTGTCCTTGACTGGCTTCCTTTAGATCTGTTCTGAAGTAATTTTGCCCTTACCAACTGCATTGGTTTCTATTGCTGTTATCACAAATTACCAGAGCCTGTGTATTAGAACAAAATTTTTATCTTAAAGGTCTAGAGGTCAGAATTCCATGACGAGTTTCACTGTGCTAAAATCGAGGAATTGGTAGGAAGCCCTAGGAGAGAATCCTTTTTCTTGCCTTTTCATCTTTTTAGAAGCTGCATGCATTTCTTGGCCATTAACCCATTTCTTTACCTTCGGAGCCAGTGAGTTCAGGTCAAATCCATTCCGTGCTGATATCTGATTCTCTCTTTCTCTTTTTAAAACCTTTATGTTTATACTGAGCTCATCACTTGCAAAATCCAGGTTATTCCCCCATTTCAGGGTCAGTTGATTAACAATCTTAATTCCATTGGTAACCCTAAATCCCTTTTGCCATGTCTGCCAACATAGTCACAGGTTCGTTTCAAGGATCATAATGTATCTTTGTGGGGCCTTTCTCCTGTCTACCATAGATCAAAGTAGAATCTGAAAAAAATAAAATGATATGCTTATATTTTCCATATGATTGAGTGATATGGTGAAATATATATTTGGTATTCAACTACATTTCCTGAAAATTCTGAAATACTTAGAATCTCTAAGGTAAGGTCGTTTTGTATCAACTAAGGGGTTGATTTATGGTTGGCAGCCCCAAGGTATATTCAAGATGGGAGCAGACATTGTTGTTCTTTACAAGGCACTAGGAAAAACATATTTCTTTCAGTATACTTTCTTCCTTTAAACAGCATGTATACTTTTCAGTAGTAAAAGAGCTGCTAGTTTGCAGGCTATAACTGAATTGCTTGGTCATGACACCTTCGGTGATGAGCCCTGGGCTATGGCTACTACTTAATCGACAAATCAAATGTTGGCATGAATAACGTGACATATTTTAAAATAAATTTTAGGAACTAAGTTCTTTTAGCCTACATCCTGTTTAGGATATGTGACAATTTTAAATGGTCCTAGGAATATTCCTCCCCCAAATGATACTTAAGAATGATAGAAAGATTGTATTAGACCTAAAGAAAGCATAAAATGTTAAATGTGAACTTCCTGAGACATAGTAAAAACAAATACGATTTTATACAAATCTAGATTTTATAGTTTCATTACTTGGTAGTCAAAAGATAAGTTATTTAAAACCATGAGTGCCTTAAACATGTTGTTGCTTCGCTTTCTTAAAAATAAGTCATTTTGGTTTATTTATCCCATCCTTATGATCATCTAATGCACATCACTCTTGACCAAAAATAGAGCAGCATTTACAGGGCAAAGCAGGAGGATAGAAATCAATACCTGTCTTAAATGTAAATCATCAAAGAGAGTTCATACAAATGATAAGAAAGGAGAAGGTGAAGGACTTCGTTATTTTTAATCAAGTTTGTTTAAAATAAACAATGATTTTCATCACAACATGAAAACCTGATGTTCGATATTGTGCGAAGAGAGTAAATGGCAATGTTAAACCTGGGTTTAATGTTTAATGCTATATTTTTCAAATGCTAAATAATTTTGAACTGAACAAAAATTGTCTTAACACAATCATACTTATGAAGTAGTATCAGATATTTATTTTAAATTATTCAGTAGATAGAAATCACGAGTTTCTCAAAGAATTCTCTATCAGTGATTTTTATTAAGCAAAACGTAAAAAAATAAAATGCACTTTTTATAGTGTTTCTGGTCTTCAGGCATATTATTTACATTAATTTTTTTAAATTAACTTTACTTAATAGATCTTGTGAAGGGAACATAGACATTTTATAAGTGACAAATGTAAAACACCTAAAAAGGGACTTGAAAGTACACAAAAAGACAGGTCGACTGACAGAAGGGATGTTTTCTCGGGCTTCTTTAAATGTACTCTGCTCTCAAAGATGAGGTCTCACCTTTGAGCTGCTGTACTCTGAATGACCCATTCAGCATGCATTTATGAGTGGCAACAGGAAAGAAACATCAGTGAGTTCCACTGTAAAATGTCAGAGTCCAGTGAGAAAAGAAAGGGATGAAAACAATCAATTACATAAGAATCATATCAATACCCCAATGGAAAGGAAAGCACGGAGATGAAGCAACTCTGAGGAGCAAATGGTACTATTTTTGGTGTACTTAGCTTAAAGGGAAAACACATAATGAAAATTATCACAGGAATTCTTTCCCTTAACTGCTCACAAAATAGCTGTACCAAAACAACTCTGTCTAAACAGTTTTGCAACCATGATTTAGACTAGACCAGCAGCAGCACATGAAGGGTGTGATGCTAAAAAATTTCCATGTTAATTGGATCAGACGAATTCCAGATGATCACTCTGAGTGTTGTACTTTCACAAAGATGCACTCCAAAATATTGCATCTACTTTGAGATGGGCAAAAACCTTTGCAAGCAAATACATTTATCTTTTTTTTTATAATTTTATTGAATCGTAATTGTGTACATTGGTGCAATCATAGGGCACAATGTGCTTCATAAAAAGTGTTGCAAAAGTATTATTTTGGGCCAGTAAATTGTCCATTGGAAGTTGAATTATCATGAACCTAAGATATAAAACTGAAGAAATTCATCCAGGAAAATAATTGAACAACTAATAACATTTTAGCCTCCTTTTACCAGAATCTGGAATGGGTGTTTGTGAAAAAAAAAAAAAAAATCAGATGGCATCAACCAATAGGTAAATGTTTGTATTCTGTGTGGTGTAGGAATATAAAACTCAAATGAGTAAACTATTGGTTGCTAAGAGTAAAAATAAAAACTAAAAGAGCAAATTTGACAATCATGGGGTTTGTGTGTGTGCACTTTAGGCTTCTCCATCAGTGGAGACTATAAGCTCAGGCACAGCCTTTGATAGAATAGTATGCACCCTTCAAAATGCCTTTAATTTTGTTTCAGAGCCACTGTGGAGAGAGGTGTTATGTTTACACTGCACAACTGTAGGGGCACCTTTCACGTTTTGATTTATGATAGTATTTTCCTCCCAAGATTTATCTAGTTATGCCCTGTGGAAGAAATGATGCGTGGACTTTGTGTTGGAAGCACTGTTACTATCATATTTATGTTTAAGTAAATTAAGAGATATATCATCTCCCTCCCCACTATATTGATCATATTTATTTATTCACTTTGAAGGAGTTTAACTTAGGAAAAGTGTAAAGAATATAATTAGGAAGACTTGATAGAGGGAAAGAAAGAAAACTATGTGTATTTTGCTTTAATCACTTTGTGCTCTTAGCCATCTTTGTTTTTGGTGACTGGATTAAAGAACTTCCACCTAATTAATTGAACTCCTGATCTGAATTAATGACAAGATTCGTAGCACCTGTTTTCTAGCTTTCTTCAGGGAGCCAGTTGAAGGTAGCGGGCAGATTCAGAGTGTCTTAATAGGGTAGCTGCATTCAGGAGGTAGTCAAGAGGCTAATTTCTACTGTAAGACCTTCATTAGTCATCTGTTGAATGTCAGTTACTGAGTTGGGAATATTGCATTAGGAAGAGGTGAAAATACCTTTCTTTAAATAAATCTGCTCAAATGTGCATGACTTAAGATTCCCTCTGACAAGAAACACACTTAAGATTTCAGATACTTGTCATGTCAAGTAGCAATGAAATATGTGAAAGTCAGTGGATTTGGGCCTGAATCATACAAAAATTAACTAAGAGGAAATTGGTATAGCTTAACACTTATTTCCACACTATTAATATAGCAAAGCCTACATTCTGATACTGATTCTTTTTTGTTTTAATCCCTTGTCATTAATTCTAGGAACGGTAAGGACACATTCTCTTTTCACAAGTCTCTAATTTGCTTATAGCTAAAGGACTTATTCTTTACTCAGTGGAACTAAAAATAACTCTAGACATTAAAAAAAAAACTCAATCACTTTCTTCAAGTTAACAAAAACATCTTGACTATATTTCATTTTCAAGAGTAAAACAATTAGAGAGAGAGAGAGAAATGTTTTATATCCTCATGATCTCCTATAATGAGAGCCCTTTGCAATTTTTTTTCTAAAAAACTGTTTATCAGCACAAAGAGAGCAATAGTGAAAAAGAAATAATTAACAGTAAACTTCAGAGGAATTGATATAGTTTTATCTATTTTTAAGACCATTTGCCATTACTAAGCATAGTTTTTTAAAAAATATTTTTACAACTGTTAAATTGCCTAAGGACAACTCTACTTGTTTATAATTACATAAGGAAAAGCTGTGTTATTTATAAAGCTAACAAAATGCCAGTAAACATATAAATTTTAATAGTATAATTTACAAAACTTTAGATATTGGTGGAAATAATTTGTATCAAATATCTTATTTTGAGTTTGTGATCTTTAAACATTTTTTAACCTAAATGTTAATTTAGTTTTGATAAATGTAGGAATAGATATTAAAACCAATTATTTCATTATAAAATAACTAATATCTCCATAAAATTTATGTAATTTAGTTTGCATTGTATGGCTGAGATGTTTATAAATGGTAAGGGTATCATAAAAGACCCTCTTTCCTCTTCCTGTGCAAAATAAGACAGAGAGAAAGTCATGAGCTTAATGCACAGCTGTGAGGGCAGAAATGTTAGTGCAAGTTAGTTTCTTCCGAGCACTTATGTAGTTCCAATGTGAAGCTTCACCCTGTGGGGAAAGATGTGTAGTCCTAGACTAGCAATGCCAAGATTGAGCTGTGGAACCTGAGAGGAGCCCTAGAAACCTCACTTTAGGGATAATTCCTGGTCCCTGGCAGAAGGAAAAGTAAATGTATGCCTGTGAAAAAACATCTCTACAGTCAGCTCCTAGGCAGGACTATCACTGATTAAAAAATAATCACTAAGTACCTAAGGAAAAATTAACTTTATTGGGACCACGTAAACTTAAATAATGTTAAACCTCCAAAATGAAGATTAAAGTAGTCAAATAGAGAAAATTAAATACTTAATATTTTTTTTAAGGAATCACAGATAGTAGTGAAGATATTATCAAAAGTACAAGACAAATTTGAGGGAAAAAATTAGTCAAATGGTAACATTGGAAATACAATGTATTAACTTTGAGAGAGAGGAAAGCAGTAATGAATGGATTGAATAGCAGATGAGGCTCAGCTGAACAGACAGTAAGTTATCTGTGAATGGATCAGAAGTGACACAGAAAGCAAGACAGGGAAATAAAAGATGGTAAAAGAAGAGTTTAAAGAAGTATGAAGTTCTAATGTACATAAAATCAGGGCATCAAAAGTAGATAGAGAAAATGAAGGAGAGGGAAATTTAAAGTGAAAACAGTGGACAATTTTCTAAAATTTGTAAAAGATAAGACTCCACAGATGTTAAGCAAAAGTAAAATAAATTCTATGTTAGATACAGTTTTAAAAAATATGAAACATCAATGTTTAAAATAAGATATCAGCAAGCTGTAGAGAGAAAAGACTGATCAAAGGAATTACAATTAAACAGTTGACAGAAGCCACTGAAATAATAGTTTCATCATGAGTTAATCACTGTCTACTTAGAATTGTGTATTCAGCAAAACATATTTTCAGAAAAAAGGATAAAAAAGAAATATGCAGGTAAATATTAAAACACAAAATTAAGGACTTATCATAATAATAGACTTAAAGAATCATTAAAGTTATTTTTGTGGCAGGAATAAAATGATTTCAGAAAAAATGACCTGGGACTCAAGATTAAATATTGGTCAAAAATATGTAATTCTATAAATCTAATTATACTAATACTGCTAAAAAATAATAATGAAAATTATTCCTCATCTGTGGGAAGTGCAAGATTATCAATTACTAAAATAATAGAATTAGTTTATAAATTCTAAAAGTATAGTTGTAGAAATATTTAAAATAAGAAAATAGAAATAGACAAATGGAATAAAAGAAAAAGTTATAGAAGTCAGTAAAATAGAAATAAAACTTTGAGAGATAAGGGTCTAATCTATACCATAAATTATAATCAATGTAATCAGTGACATCAAGACACCATACAGAGTATTTTCTGATTGAAAGAAGAAAAACACAACTTTACATTAAAAAGAAAAATTACTCTGTCACTCCCTAACCAGTAAGTGCCTAATGGTGGGGAAGAAATTATACATCTCCTTTTACAATGCAGTACAAGTTTTAAACATTAGCCATGATCAATTCTTGCTGACCCTGTTGAACTTGAATCTAATAAAGATCTTAGTTCTAACATTCAAAGCATAGATGACATACAGGAAGATGTCCAGAAAGTAATTTATTAATTCCAGAATGTGGGACATTGTACAGAACAACTGTACACTAATTAAGAAAGCTGCTATCATAAAAAAAGGATACTATTCTGGATTAAAGAGTGCTGAGGGACATATCATGCAAAACATGCAATGCCTACTCCTACAGTAGACATTGATGGCTATTTATAAGAATTGGGAAATTTTGGCTATGAAATGGGTATAAGGTAGTACAAAGGAATTGTTAAATCTGCTAGATGTTCTTTATTCAGGGTTCGCCAGAGAAAAAGTACCAATCGGAGATGTATCCCTACCTATCTATGTCTATATTTATGTGTGTATGTGTATGTATGTATGTATGAAGAGTGATTCTTTCAATGAATTGGGCCATTTTATGGTGCATGCCGACAAGTCTGAATTCTGTAGGGCAGGTCAGAAGGCTACGACTCAAGCAGGATTACTGTGTTTTTTTTTTTTTTGTTTGTTTGTTTTACATATACATGTGTTTATTAGGTTTCCACTTTTTGCCTTCCCAGAATTAAAAAGGCTTAAAATTCAATAACAATAACAATGCTTAAGATAAGGACTAGAAACAAAAACCTCCTAAAGAATGAATGAAAATAAATACACTCAGAAAAGAAAATAGATGATTACTGCATCAAAATATTAAGCAACATTAATAATAATAATGCAAAGGAAGTAACATTCACATAGTCAAATAAGAGTATGTCTATTATAGAATGCTTTAACTATGTTGCATTTTTAAGCAGATTTTTTTCTTCTTCAGAAAACCTTAGATTTTGCTTTCGAGGACTTCAACTGATTAGACAAGGTTCACTCACATTGTAAGAGGTAACCAGCTTTTACTTAAATCAACTGATTATAAATGTCAATCAAATCTAAAAAACACCTTCACCACATCATCTAAAGTAGTGCTTGACCAAACAGCTGTGCACCATAGCTTAGCCAAGTTGACATAAAAAGTTAGCCATTACAGGTGCTGTCTCAACCTGCTTGTTCTGCAATAACAAAATACCATAAACTGGGTGGTTTATAAACAACAAACATATATTTGGAGTCTGAAGTCTGATATCAGGTTACTGGAATGGTGAGGTCTCATTAAGGTTCTTCTCTAAGTTACAGACTGGCAGCTTTTTTGCTGTATCTTTGCAAGGCATTTTGGGACCCTTTTACTATATATAAGAGAACTAGTTCCACTCATGAACGCTCTACCCTCATGACCTAATTCCTTGCCAAGGACTCACCTCCTAATGCCATCACATAGTGGGTCAGGGATTCAACATATGAATTTGGGAACAGTTCAAAATACAATACAAATTCAATAATTTGTTCAGCCCATACTAGATCTGATTTTGTTTGTTTTCTGTTTTTACGGTGCAAGAAAATGTTTTTCAAGATCTATATTAAAGATTTTAGTTGTTAAAGCTGTTTGCAATTTTCTTTGAAGTACCACAGAAAATCAGTGATTTTTTTTAAAAGATTGAATTTTCAGATTGTATTCCTACAAATCTAGCTATATACCATTTGTAAACGTTCTACCTAAAACACAGACCTTGAAAGTTCAAACTAAAAGATTAACAAAATATACCAATTAAGTACTAAACTAAAGAGAGATGGGTTAACAATATTAATGTGAAACAAAATAGACCTTAACAGGCATTATTATATACAGAGTCACTTTATGTAAATTTTTCATTTACTAAGATTATAATAACTATCTTAAACCTGCATATAAAATAACCACAGACAACATAAAGCAACAGTGAAAGAATTACAACATGAAATGGAGAGATGTGCTAACAAGGACAGCGATACCAACGCATTGTCCACAGTCTCTGATGCTCTAACAAAGATAAGGACAAGTCAAGCCACAAAATCATAAGCTTGATTGAGTGAGCATAAAATTTTCAACATAAGAAATATCTTCCTTATTGTTCTATTCAGTTTGATGTTTCTGTAAGAGGATTAGTACACATTTGAGGATAATCTTGAATCTGACACTATGGTTCAGATATAGCATGTTAAAAAGTATAGCTAATGATGGCAGTGCCTGTGGCTCAGTGAGTAGGGTGCTGGCCCCATATGCTGGAGGTGGAGGGTTTAAAACCAGCCCTGGCCAAAAACTGAAAAAAAAAAAAGTATAGCTGAATTCTTAGGTTAAAGGTCTAAGAATTATTCCACATTAAAATTGATTTTCCAGTTTATGTTCTAGGAGATGAGCTTTAAACTTGGGCTCAGTTTATGGAGTGATTTCATATAATCTCTTACAAATTTGGAAGGAACACTTTTAGACATAAAAAATCTATTTTTTGAGGCTACTTTTTAAAAACTTCCTTTATTTTCAAAATTAGGTTGTCAAATTGTCCAACATAAATGAGCACTACTCATCAAAACCTCCGTTTGAATCTTTAAACTATATTCAATCTTAACTAAGGGATAAAACAACAATCAGGCTAAGGATCTTTCAGAACATATTTGGATATTCCAGATCTTTGTGAAAATGGGTATGAGAAATCAAGACTCCAACAATCTTAAGGAGCTTACAAAATTACTAAACGTTTTGGGTTTTATATGACTAAATAAAAGGTTTATTTCTGCTTTGGAGTAATATTTAACTCCTAGCTACTAAGCTACAGAGTGGGTGTTGGAATGTTGATAATGAAAAATCTTAATTATTTCTCTTTCATATTCTTTAATATGTTTTATTTTTCCAACGAATGAAAATAACTTTATGTTCCAGTGTGTTTTCTCACAGGATAAACATTACTTATAGATTTTCCTTTTATTTACCCTGATTCTAAGGGTCATTCTGCTGTTTGGAAGTGCAATAGTAAAGATATAAATTTTCTTAAAGATGCTGTGTGAAAAAATATGTGTGTTTAATTAATGCACTTTATTTATAAAGAAAGAGCCAATTTATCATTTTATTGTTTTCTCTAGTTTATTAAAAGTACAGTTTTTTTGCACTATGCTTCTAATACAGACAACATGAATTCATGTACATGACTGTTGTCAAAAGCTTTGTGTTTTTTCTTGCTTTGAAATACATACATGTTTCTTATCTAAGTGGATTCTTTCTTAGGAGATAGAAACCAATTATTCATGGACTTCTATTTTAATGCTAAGCATCACATAAGAATTTAGATAAAAGGTTTGTGTTTCTCTCTTTCAAATAACATAATAGTATTCCAGGTTAATTACATGGAAAAGAGGCACAAAATTCTCTTAGGGCCTATTGCTCTTTTGTAAATATTCTACTTTCATAAAAATTTTACTTACCTCTTATCTACTTTGTGGTATCAGTCACTAAGTGACTACAAGTTCAGCATAGCATCTGAATTCAAGAGTTAGTACTTGCAAGTGTGGTCTACTTGGTGCCAAGAATGTAGCTCCAAGATTTAACTTGAGAATTGAAGCAATTCTGTATGCTAACTATGTTCTTAATGCTTGTATTATAAAAAACAATATAGCCATTATCAGTTTCTATAATTTTATTTAGTGTATTATCTTCTAGTAGCTTAGCAAATTATGAAAACAAGTCTGAAATTAGAGGTTATATTATGCAATTGTGTTAGATCACATTTTAATTAAAAAGGGAGGTCTCATTGTATTTACACATTTGGAAATTGCTATGAAAGAGGGAAAGACAGGCAAAAGTTGCATTTACATGGGGATGCAGACAAACATAAGTCTATGCAATAGCAGAATGATAAGTTGGTTAATGAGAACATAAGGAGACATCAATTTGATATAAAGAAGCATAATTTTTTTTTTTGAGACAGAATCTCATTTTGTCAGCATTGGTACAGTGCCATGGCATCATATCTCACAGAAACCTCATATTCTTGGGCTCAAGCGATTCTCTTGCCTCAGTCTCCCAAGTAGCTAGGACTACAGGTGCCCACCACAAAGCCCGGCTATTTTTAGAGACAGGGGTCTCGCTGTTGCTTAGGACTGTCTCCAACTCCTGAGCTCAGGCAATCCATCTGCCTTGGCCTTCCAGGACCATAAACATTTTATAAAAAAAGAGGTTTTCACAAAAATTTTAGGCATGATGCATAACTATCTTTGGTTTTACCCATAGACGTGAGAAGCAGAGGAGATGAATATTCTAGGATTTTTTTCTAGTAAGTAGAACCTAGAGTGAAATTGAATGTGCTTATTTGTACCCTTTAAACAACATGCTACTTGGGAGGCTGAGGCCAGAGAATCGCCTAAGCCCAAGAGTTGGAGGTTGCTGTGAGCTGTGTGACTCCATGGCACTCTACCGAGGGTGACAAAGTGAGACTCTGTCTCTATATAAAAAAAAAAAAAAAAAAACAACATGTAACTTTTCTCAATTTCAGTCCTAAATCATTCTAATCAAAGTACATGCTTTAGGTAGTCAAATCCCAAGTAAAGGAGTTGTTTCACCTGTTAATATTCCACTTTTTCCCTTAGATTCAGCCAAAGATGAGATGCTATAGGCAGAGAGATATTCTAAAAGTTGTTAGGATAGTTATAGAGAATAAGCTTTCAATATTCCACAGCTTTGAATAACGCTTGTTAGGTTCCAAACCTTTGAAATGGGATATAGACACTTAGACTTTTGTTTTTAAATAAGAAAGCAATAACCTAGACTATATGTTTTTTATGGCTCATGTGGGTTTTATACATATGTTTTGAATATTGTGGAAGTAGAATATAGCTTTGTTCCATTTGTAATATCTATTTTTACTTCTGTAAAACTGAGTCTTGTAATACTATAAATGGAAGCCAGATAGATTATAGAAATATAATATAATCCACATAGATCTATGTTTCCTAGATTTAGTGGAGGGGGGTCTGCAGTGATATTTGATTAAACACAGGTTCCCTTATATTTCGCACACAGAAATCAAAATTTCAAAGGAGTAAAACAAAATAAAATACCGAGAAATAACCTTCATAAATAAAATTGTTCTTTTCCAAAAGTAGTTAACAATCATTAACTTCATGAGGATTTTCTTACAATAGTTGACATTTATTTTTGTATTATACATTTCTGGGGATGTTACTGGATGTTCTTTCTTAAAAAAATTCTAAATTCTTGGCATTCCAGCGAACTAAGCTAATTCACGTGGACTTCTCCCCAATCACCTTTTAATATCAGAAAAATGTTATAGAAAATGTTGTATTTAAAGATACCTATGTGAGTTTATAAAAATAAGAAGCTCTCAAATTAGAGAATTGAAGAGAATAATGACAGCCAAAATGGCAAAGTTGAGCTGATACTTTGAATGAGCTGTGGGAATTTGAGAGGCAGTTGTAGTCTTGGCAGGAGCTGAAGTTGAGAACTATGAGTGAGGGGAAAGGTAATACGCTAGGAAACTAATATAACTTCCTGCACAACACATATAGGACCTGTAAGTCATATTGCTCTGGGAGTAGTGACCCATACTACTATTTTTATGTATCACTGATTTACATTTAGTAACATTTAATTTGTGATTTTGCTTTTATATTTAGATTAGATAGAAACTAACATATATGCATTTTTAAATGGAGTTATGCTAAGAGGATATAGAAAACATAATCATCTTTTCCTGTGTTCTAGATATTTTGTACATGAGGTTTTTAAAAATCTCTTGAAATGTTGCTGAAAATAATCTCTAAAGCCCAGAGATTGCTTCTATTTTTCTTTTTTTCACTTTTTGAAAAAAAAGTTCTATGTCTACAACATGATAACTGTAAGAATGCACTTTAAATTACTGGCTGTTGCTTCCTCTTTTTTTAAATAATTTTATTAAATCATAATTGTATACATTGGTGCAATCATGGTGCACAATGTGCTTACTTCATATACAAACAGAAATATTTTGATCATACTGTTAGAGATAGCCTTCATGGCATTTTCTTAATCGCTATATGAAGACATTGATATTCTACATTTAATAAGTTTCACCAATACCCTATTAAGATGCACCACAGATGTGATCCTACCAACTGCCCTCCCTCCAGCCAGCCTCCCCCCTCCTCTGTTGCTTCCTCTTGAGTGGGGAAGAGATAGTTAAAGGAAAAGTAGGGCTATGTTTTACATTTATTTATATTCTTTACATCTTTAGAAAAAAAGAATGTACTCATTGATATTTGTGTTACAAACAACAAAAAGTACATAATTCCGGTAAACATTAAAATTGTGGCTTCTAGAAACACTAATCATTTTTTGTGTATCATTCTATGAATGAGAAAGTACTCTTAAAACATAAAAACAAGATTTCCCTAATACCAAAGCAATACAGAATCAAAATTAACAAAAGAATTGCTTTTCATCAGTAAATTCAGTCTTTTTAGTGGCCAGTGAGGACAAATAAGTTCTTTAGATGATAAGAGAATATGAGTTACAGAAAAAAACACTCAATATTTTACACTAGCACATCAGTTTGTTATTTTACATATTATTTTTTTGAAAAATTATTTTATAAATGGAGTAGATAGAAGAACTTAAGTACTAATTTAAAAATGTAGCTTATTAACTTTGTAAAATAATATGAATATATTCGTTCAGTGATTTTTATCTTAGAGCCTTATGTTGAAAAAGACTAGAACTACTGTTGTATGGAAATACTACTTTGACAGATGTCACAGTGAAGTGAATATCAAACTACCTCCAGATGGTTTTCAGAAGACTAAAAAAAAAAAAAAGTGAAGAAATAAGAACAAATATATACTATCCCAATTTTAAAATTTAAAACCCTTTCAGCCAGTGGTTTTACACAATGGTTCTCCAAACTTCATGAGGTCCTTGAATAATACTTAGCCTATTAACTTTTGGTAAACAAGATCATTAAAATTTCGAATAGGAAATTCTAAAAATAATTATATGTTTTAGTTTGTAGCTCTTCCTTTGCTAAGATGTCTATCAAATTGAATATTATTAGGTAATTAATTTGGACATTTGGGGATTACAACAATAAGCTGAACATTTACTGTGCCCCCTCCTGGGAAAAAAGTACCTTCCTTGTTTATGTCAAATAAAACAATACAATATGGAAACATAATAAAAGCAATAATATCTTGGCGGAAATTTCTGATTTAAAATGTTTTAATGACCTTCGTGGCATTATATTGATCTTATAAGAAAGTGCTAGTGAAGGTCATGATTTAAAAGCTGCACAAAGAAATAATTGCCAGCTGTGAGTCTTGGCAAAAAATATGAAATGCAATCATAATGAGTAAATAGAAGAGCATAGCTACTTTCTATCCAAGATTATGCTTTGAGTGAAGGAAACCAAATAATTTATTATGCTTCTATTTGAGGAACACTTCATAGTCACAAAGTGCTTTTACACACTTAATTTGATCTGAGCAATGTTATTTTTTTTTTCCTGAACAATGTTTTAAAGCAGGCAAGGCTTACTGTGCCAGAACACTAACAAGGAAACCAGATCCAGAAACATCAATCTGTCCACAGTCCCAGTACTAGGACGTAGTAAAACCAGAGCAGCACCCCTCGCTCTTCACACTTAACCTGGTATTTTCCAGAGGCGTGTGTTTGTGAGGCTTGGTTAAGGCTGGCCAGGGAACACAGGGAAAGACCTGTCATCACGTCAAAGCCTGGAATAGTCAAGATGAGAAGAAAGTCACCTTTGTTTTTATTCTCTGTTTGTCTATTAAACTTGACAGAAAAGAGGATATGGCAGAACTATAAAATAGGACTCTTTCCGTTTTGGTTTTGCTGAACTCTCTAGAAAACTCATTTTAGACACCAACTACCATCTCATTGGTAAACAGGGTAGTATTTTACATGTGGTAATGAGAAAACAAGTATTCAGAAGCCAGTTTTGTTTCCCTCAATACCTCACTTTCATAAAAGATTTAAAAGACATGAAATGAAAAAGGCCAGGATGTTTTTGGCCATTGGTTAGCCCTCCGGAAAATTAGTTTTAAGAGAGGTGAATGGGTGCTAAGAGCTTTCTTATGATCTTGGATATGTTGGAAGCCACAACTAATCCCGGATGGAGAGGAGTGAGTAATAGAAAGAGAGAAGGAAATCACACATTTCTTCACTCATTTATGGACTGATTTAGGGGAACACATAATTATAAGGTTGAAGGAAGTTTATAATAATTAAAATTTAATTATTATCCCGAGAATGTGTTGTGTGTCTTTGTGCATGTGTGTATAGAGTGATCAAAGTACTCATTTTGAAATTTGAGAAGGATAAAGAAAGGCATAAAAACCCTTTATTAGCTTTTAAGCGTATTCCAGTAGCAGATATAAAGGAAACCCCTGGAGTATGTTTGGATAAGCAGTTGTTTGTTGGAGATCGTTTTGGAAAAGGAATTTTATAAACTTATTTTATTCAATGCAATGCTTATAAGCATGTAACATCTCCAAAAGAGAGCTCCTGAACTTCCCTTTTCTATCTCCCAAACTTCTCTTCCTTAGCTTCTTCAGTTATTATTAATGGTACTACATATTTATCTACTGTTAAAAGCAAAAAACTTAAGTGGGCTCCTTTTCTCCTTTTTCCAGCACTCCCTACACCAAATCTATCAAGAAGTCATCTAGAGTCTACCTTCTTATTTTTATTTTATTTATTTATTTTTGGAGAAGGAGTCTCACTCTATCGTCCAAGCTAGAGTTCTGTGACGTCAGCTTAGCTCATGGCAACCTCAAACTCCTGGGCTCAAGTGATCCTCCTGCCTCAGCCTCCCAACTAGCTGTGAGTACAGGCACCCACCACAATGATTGGGTAATTTTTCAATTTTTATTAGAGATGAGGGTCTCATTCTTGTTCAGGCTATTCTGGAACTCCTGAGCTTAGGTGCTCTACCTGCTTTGGCCACCCAGAGTGCTAGGATTGCAGAAGTGAGCCAAGTGCCCAGCCTGATTTCTATCATCTTCAATATGAGTAACTGCAATCTTTTTATTATTATTATTTAAAATTAATAAGAAGGTACAAATGATTAGATTACATTGTTTTCATTTCTAAGGTAAAGTTCAAGTTATAGTTGAGCTCTTCACCTGAGGGTGTGCTGAACACCCTCACATTGTGCACATTAGGTGAGATCCCACCAATTGCCCTCCCTCCTCCCCTTTCCTCTCCTCTCTCCCTCCTTGCCCCTCCCCCTTGCTAGCCTATATTTGTGTTTTATCTTTTGTGGGCAGGGTGTAGTGTTTTATATATTGGTTTCATGTTAGTATTGAGTACATTGGATATTTTTTTCCCATTCATGAGATACCTTACTAAGAAGAATGTGGGCAATTGGAATCTTATTACTTATCATCTCTGTCACTTGTGCCCTTTTCAGAAGCCTTTCCTCACTACCCAGATGACTAGGATACTCCATCTTTTTGACTCTTACTCTTCCAGAGTCTATTTTCTGTAGCTGAGGGCACCAATACCTTTGAATGTATAGACCACAACACAATACTCCCTCACTAAAATTCCTCATTTTTAAATTTTACTTAAACTCAAACCTTCTTTTTCCAACTTATAAATTCCTACGTGGCCTTATGACATGATTTCTAATTCTGCCCGTTTTTGTCTCTGCTGACATTCTTGTCACTCCTTTGACAGACCAAACCCATCCCTTCTCAACAGGGGATTTTCATTTGCTGTTATTCTCTGTCTAGATTTATTTTTCCCACATATTCAAATTTTGGTTGCCATTTCTTATTCTTTTATCCCTCTGCTAAAATGTCATCTGATTGAAGTGAGCCTTTTTGACCACTCCCCACCCTAGTTACACTTTATTAATTTAAATAGCATATTCTTTATAGCACCTGCTATTATCTCAATAATTTATTTTTACAAAGTTTTACACTTGTGTATAATCTCTCTTGCATACTAAAATGCAAGATCTGTGAAGGCTGAAATTTATTTACTTATTCATTGATGACGAAAGTAATAGACAAAAGGTAGGCATTTATTTTTGTTAGTTTTTTGTTTAATGAGTATGCCAAAAAAAGTAGTCACTTGTGCAGTTAAATATTGGATCAAATTGGAATTTTAGCATACTCTTGGAAATCTTTACACAACATTAACCATTGCTACATAAAATAATATGAATTAATTTTCATGTAATTTGGGCATTATTTCCCTTAAAAAGTATAGTTAAATTATTATCAATGACAGATGAAGGAATAGTTAATCTTTCACTAGCTACAAAATGTCATAGAATTCTCCATGTATTTATTGTCTGCCTAAGGCAAGGCAAATACTCATTGGTAATTATAATACTGTATTTCTAAAATGTCATTTAGATTTGCCAAATATTTGAAATTAAAGTTTCACATCCCTATGCAAAACAATGATATTGAGAACAACAGAGGCCCTCTGTTTTTCTTAAACCAGTGTCCTTGAAAACAAGGAAAAAACAAGTTGGTAACTCTGCTATAAAGTTACCCTTGAATACTTTGACAATTAAGCTACTTAAAATTGAGGATACAATGAAAGCTGATTTATTCAAGAGGATATCACTCTTCCTGAACAGAGCATGTATGACCACAGTAACCATCTCTGAAAATCTTTTGAGGAAGACATATTTTTGGTCTTGAGGGCTCAGAGAGGGGAGATAAAGAAAAATTACATACAACTGTTAAAGGGTAATGAGTAGTCTCATTTGGAAATCATACAGTCCTGATAACAAAAGTATGTTCCTATATTTGGATTATAGAAAGTTAAGACATTTCCTGTTCAAGGGAATATTTCAAATTCTGGCACATGATGTACACTTTGTGAAGGATAAACTCTCTATAATATAGTAGTGAAAATACACAATATATACACTAGAGGAGCCTATCCAATTATTGGGCGGCCAAAACTCAGTGAGTCTGTCTTTGGTTATCTGTGCCAATTGTAGCTTACCAATTATCTATTAAGTGTCCACTCTTCTAGGCATTGAGGAGATAAAGGAAATAATAGCATGTTCTTATGCTGGGGATAGAGGTCATTTAACTACCAGGCAGCACATACTGAAACAAAGGCTCTGGCTGTCCAGAGAGACAATTGCTATAAATGGAGAATCCAAGACACTTTGGGAGAGTGGAGACAAGAGAAAATGTACAAAGTTTGAGTTAAACTAAATGTCCTCAAACAAAACACTGGGATTGAAGACATGAATCAACAAAGAAGGAAAAGGGTATTCTAGGAAATGAGAATAATGTGATTCGATACCCTAATGTGTCAAGCCTGTGATGTGGCAAAATGAAAAGCCTCTCTTGTCCCAGAAGATAAAATTCTCTGCAGAATGTAGTAGAAGTTAAGACCTGATTGGTAATCTTGGGTAAGGACAAAAAGGCCATTACACACTATTTGTGATTCGTGGGAGAGTAGGGGTTACTAAAAACCTCAACTTTGAAAATCTGATTCCCATCCACCTATGACACTATATCTTAGCCAGTTGTCAGAAATTTAGTTGCTCAGGATTAGAGATTCTTTTTTTTTTTTTTTTTAGTTTTTGGCCAGGGCTGGGTTTGAAACTGCCACCTCCAGGGCCCTACCCTTTTAAGCCACAGGTGCTGCCCAGGATTAGAGATTCTTAATCTTAAACCCCAGAGAACAGAAAGAACACTGAGTCTTGGTTGATAAAATAGGCGATAGCTGGGCAAGATTCAAAAGGCATGCTTGCCCACCACTGTCCTATTGATTACTAGCAAGTTGAGATCTCCCACAAGTGAAGCCAAAAAGCAACTCAGGTTTTCTGAAATATTTCCAGAAAATTCCTAAACTGGCAAGTAGAGACCCTGCTATATTCATTACTGGATGACAGAACTCAATGAAAGTAGAGACCATAGGCCAGCATCGTAGAACCAGCTTCAATTCAATACCTAGAATATTGTAAGAGTGAATGAGTATATCGAACATTTTCTAAATAAAATTAAGTTGAAATTGAGGAAAAATTAGGAAATAGTGTGCTCTACATCAAGAAATCAATCATTGCTTAATTTTTGGAGGTGAAGAACAATAATTTATTGAAGGACTTCTGAGATCAGTATATTCCAGCGGTCTTTAGAATTTCATGAGAGGAAAATAAGTTTGCAATAAACCCTTTGGAAGAAAGAAGAAAGGTTCAGTAGGGAACAGAGAAGGCTTGGTGCTGCCATGCTGGTGTCGAAGGCGCATGGAGATAATGAATACAGAGACAGACTAATAGATAGATAGATGCATAATTTTTTCTCCACAAAAATCTATAACCTAGATACAGAGGGGAGAGTTGTTATCAAATCATTCCAACCTGTTCTAATACTGTTTACATTACAAAATTTTAAAACATTATTACCAGATCATTTAAATTTGAAGTAGAGTATTAATATTATGCATTTTAGATTGGTAAAGGTGTAAAATAATTCAATAAAAATATAAAATACCTCTTTGCATGCAATCTGTTTAAAATAAACTTTTAGGAGTGAAGAGTTTATTATTAAAGAACTTAGAGATTTCCTTGTGCTTTTACTTTATTTGTAGCCTCTGGCTTTATTCTTTGAAATTAAAGATTTATATTTCCTAGGAAAAAAATTGGAGCACTCTTGCATGTGGTATACAACAACAGGAAAGATAATATGTCCTTGGATATAATTATTCAAATGAAAATTTTTAAATCTTAAAAGATATTTTCTATTCTTGGAAAATAAACATAATATTAGGAAAGATGTATAGGCTTTTATGCCTTTTTTATGCAGTTGTACTTTGGTAGTTTTTAAAAAGTTGCCTGTGGCTTGTTCATCTCATAATATATAATTGTGAATTAATCATTTGTACACCAGTGGAAGATGGCATGATCAATATCAGAATTACAGTCTACTAAAGCAATGTTTTGGTAAGTACACTTTGAATTTACTCCTTTTATGAACTGAGTCATATTTATTAAAACATTAAACCAATAAGCATTAAATTTGGTTTGGAATAAGAGTGATCTCAGAATCATATCTGACCAGCCTAACCCAAAGTGTGCCCATCTATACATCCACATCTATGCAATAAGGCTATCTAATACATTATTAACACAGGTTGCAAATAATAATGGACCAAGAATTAATTTTTTATGTGCAATATGAATCTTCAATCTTGTATCTCCCAAGAAGCAAATGAAGTTTTCTAAACCAGCGAAGTATTTGGGAGTAAAAAATAACAATAAAAAAAATAAAATCTAATTTCAAACAATTTATTGGTGAAGTCAAATTACTGAAATGGTCTGGAGCAATATCAAATTTCAGAAATCTGTAGCAAATGGGACAGGAAGCACATAGAGTCATCACATTAATACTGGCTTGCACTTTGAGCAGCTTACTACACTACGCTTAGCTGAATCCTATCTTTCTGGTCTAGTGTTCATTACCCAAAGTTTTGAAAAGATCCAATAAAGATATTGGAAAGAAGGCCACATATTTACAACTAGATAACTTCTTGCTTTTAAAAAATTGTATTTTGATAAAATTAATGGCTAGTGTGTTAAGGTATTTTGCAAACTGTTGTCTTCATTCTTTAGCCATAAGGAAGCAAAGGGGTATGTAAAATATCCATGAAATCACCATTACAGGAGATTTTTTGAAAATGAGCTTTGATAGCTCATGCTTTATTTGTTGAACTGAGAATTGCCTTTAATTTCTATAAAAAGAAAAAAATACATACATGAACATGGGGAACATTTTTCATGTACGCATATACATCTCTAAATGAAAATTTCTAAATGATTTTTAGAGAAAATGTACTTCGGTGTCTGAACACAAACTTGAGAATGTTTCCTACATGGCAGGAAGTCCTGTAAGATCTATGATGAGGTAGAGCTCTTTCTTCATAGTATCACATGTTCCCGATGCCTTGAGGAACGGATAGTATGAAACAGGCCCTTTCCAAGGATTTGATGAATGTTACTAATTGTTTCTGTGTTTGAATGAAAAGAGCTGAAAACCAGTGAAAAGGATTGAGTTTCTTCATTTCGCTTGTCTTAGTTTATGTAGCTCTAATACTTTTTCTAGAAAGTTCCATTATCCTAGAGGAGACATACAAGGATTTTCTAAGAAACGTATTTCTAACAATCTGAAGTGGTGAGTGTAGAAATCACTTATTATGAATATTCTCTATTGTTTAAGTGAATTTTTTAGGGAATATTTTAATACTTAATTCTACAATAGCTTTGTCACTTGCCAGCTCTGTAGGTAAACAAAAAAGCTTATCTTCTAGACCAGACTCTAACCAGGTTCTTCTGAGCCTTCTTCTTGACTAAGCCTGACTCTCTAATTATTCAAGACCCCATCCCTAAAATGACTTTAGTGCGGCCTTAAAGTAACTGCCTGAAAAAACTCAACTCTGAAAAAAAAAATTATTGGTTCCAGCCAATATCAATAGCTTTTGTTTTCCAATCTCTGTAGGAGAATAGAATCTAACTTTGTAATTTCTCACTAGAAAACACAATTGGTCTAATCTCATTTGCACTGACTAACCCTTTGTAATTGTTCACTTCCCTGGTTCTATAGCTCCCCCCTCTTGTATCCCCTCATTCACCCTTTAAAACACTCAGTTATCTCTGTACAAATTGAAGTTGGGTTCAGTTTACACTGAACTCCTTATCCTACTGGAATAGTAATGACTGGTCAAAATCTATCCTTACTACTCTGAATAGCAAGACATACAAGGAGATAAACAAATTTGTTTATCTCTGAGACAAGGATAATCTTTTAAAAATTTATTTTCCTCATTTGTAAAATGTGGATACTAATGATTAGTACACATCTTCATAAGATTATTGTGATTATGAAGTAATATAAGTCATGTACTTTGTATCATTAAAAAAAATAGCTATGCTTTTTCAGTTAAAAAAATTGGAGGGGCTTTGGTAGTTGCTTTTGACTGACAGCTCCAAACATGAATTTTTATACAACCTGGCAGTAAGTAGTAAGTCTAACTGGCTTCCAGAACATTACAACAGTTTATTAGATTATCCTGAGCAAATTTTCACATTTTCTCACAAGTAAAGTACCTGTATCTCAGTCCCCACCCCCTTGAGTGGGGTTACAGTACTACACATTTTTAAGTTTTACACTCTAGGCCCAACACGTCATGTCTTTTGCTCCTTCCAAGTAAATTCAGAAGCATATGCTTAAACATCCAAGGGTGCTCAACTATAATGACCACGCAGTCACATGGGTTCTGAACCCTGAGTCCCTCAATGATCTATTGGCCAGAATGAGTGTGTCAGTTCTATCTCTGTAAACTTAGAAGACCTATCTGTATACTACTCCATAGATGGAATCTTAAATAGACTGAGACTGCCTGGCCTGTTCATGGAATTGCTTTGAGCATCTACACACTCACTTCTCAGCTCTTTTCTCTTATCACTGACTCTGTACCTTAGCTTTGATTTCTCCTTCTGGACTCTTAAGATTTTACCATCAAGTTATACTTCCCCTCTTCTCTCCCAGAATTCCCATTCAGCTATTAGCAAGTTGTATATAGCTTATGTTGGTGCCCCCTGCACAACTGGGACATGGACTCCTTCCAATAGCCTGAAAATGCTGACTCTTTTGGTTCCCCTTCCAGAAGGAGAAACTGAAATGGGAGAGAAGAGATGGCTGTGATGGTCAGAATAAACGTTTTCAGGGGGTGATCGTCTTGAACTAAGATAATAGAAGTTAATTAAAGGGGGGGAAGAGAAGAAAACAGAAATAAGTATAGGTAAGCATATGGATAGTTTACAGGACAAATATGAGAATGACTGATCCCCGAAAACATCTAGTAATGAGGAGAACATAATAGTGGGAAGAGTTTCACTTTTCAATGTTTTTAAAAAATACCCAGTGAAAAGTTTAACTTTTATTTCATATAATGTTATTTGTGTTCCACAAGGTTTTAGAAGTTTAGAAGCTGGAGAAATATTTACTTAGAAAGAAAGAACCATACCTACCTTATAAATCAGGGTGGATAATTTGCTTGTAAATAGTAATAAAGAACACATTGGCTCTTATGTCTGGCCTTTTTTTCTACCTGCTTGGTATGTTTTGGGGAGTTTTTTTGGTCATCATTTTATTTTCTTTGTTCATATATTTGCCTTATGCCCATAGGCTGTCCAAACAGTGACTCAAACATGGTAAACCAGGTGGGAATCTAGTTGTAGAACTGGGGCACAAGATGTACATAGTATCTATGAACTGAAGATAAAATTTTATTATGAAGATAAAGGCACAAATTTAAAGGCTATTCAAGTAGTAGTATGAGTTCTAGAGCATTGGCCAAAGTTCCTTAACTAGCCCTTACGCTGATTGCCCAAAGTGTTTTTTTGAGAGGATATATTAAATTGAGCGAGGACCTAGAGAAGGCGAGGAAATGTAATATGACCTAAACACTGTTTTGGGCAAAAGATAACACAGAAAATTCTACCAGTTTTCTATGAAAATGTAAAGACAAATTATGAAAAGCATTAAGAAACATGATTCAAGTTATTTTGTCTAAATCCTAGAATATTTTGGTAGCATCACATTACAAAACTCTTCTTACTGACATTTTTATTTATAAACTTAAGGAAGTAGAGAATAAGGCTACCAAAAAATATATACACAGACAAACTGGGCACAAGCTATTAGAAGGATAAAATGTAAACCAAAAACTGTAGATCTAACAATAAGTACATACAAAATGATGGCTTTGAAAAAATGCTGTTAAAATTTAAGAACATGATGAAATATGGGAAATTTCATATAATTAATAGCTCTTAAATATTTCAAAATGTATTATTAAGCATATTCTGTATTATGTATACAAAATCAACATTCATAACATACTTTATCCATGCTAAGTGCTAACATGTCATGAAAACTAAGTTATCATAGGGACTTCCAGAAAATTAAACAAAGTTCCTTAAAACAGAAGACTAGTATGTGGATAAAATTTCTGAAAATGATTTCAGCTCACCATGTCCTCACCAAATCTTCCAAAGTACATATGGATTCTAGGGTCCTATCCCAAATAAAATAGTTTTTAACTTATCAAGGAGCATGAACTAATATGTATCTGATATTTAAGAAAACACATATACTTATTTTTTGCATTTTTTTCATTAATTATATTTTAATTTTATCATACCTAATTGTCATATAAAGGGTGAATATATTCCTGGTGTATAATGTAATGATCTAATATATGTATTATGTGTAACAATTATCAGAATCAAATTAATTAACATATTCATTACCATCAATGCTGAATTAGATCCCTGGAACTTGTTCATCTTAAAATGAAACGTTGTGCTCATTGACTAATATCTCTCTATTTACCCCATCCCCAGACAGTGGCAACCACCATTTCTTTCTGCTACTATGAGTTTAGCTGGTTTAGATTCTGGATGTAAATGAGGTCACACAGTATTTGTCTTCCTGTCTGGTTTATTTCACTTAGCCAATGTCTTCCAATTTCATGTATTTTGCTGTTAATGACAGTTTCTCCTGTAATCATGGCTGCATAGTAGTTCATTGTTTATAGGCATACCTCATTGAATTGTGCTTTACTTTATTGCAATTTGCAGATAGTGTGTTATTTTTTACAAAATAAAATGTGGCAACCCTGAGTTGAGCAAGTTTATCAGCACCACTTTTACAACAATATCCTCTTGAGTTGTGTCTCTGTGTCATATTTTGGTAATTCTTGCATATTTTTCATTATTATTATATCTGTTATGGTGACCTGTGTTAGTGATCTTTGATATTACTATTGTAATTGTTTGGGAGAACAATGGACTATGTCCATAAAAGACAGTAAACTTAATTAGTGTTGTATGTGTTCTCATTGCTCCACCTACCAGCTATGTTCCATCTCTATTCCTCTCTGTTTTCTGAAAGACAACAATATTGAAATTAGGCCAACTAAATTACCCTACAGTAGCCTATGGGAAAGGAAGATTCATACATGTCTCATTTTCAATCTAAATCTAGACATGATTAAGCTTAGTGAAGAGGGCATGTTGAGTGCCAAGATAGGCCAAAAGCTAGACCACATGGCACCAAAATCTAGCCAAGCTGTGAATGAAAAGAAAAAAAATTGAAGGAAACTAAAAGTGCTACTCTAGTGAACACATGAATGACAAGAAACAAAAAATCCTGTTACTGAGATGGATGAAGTTCTAGTGGTCTGGATAGAAGATTAAACCAGCCACAACATTCTTTTAAGTCAAAGTCTAATCCAGAGTAAGATCCTAACTCTCTTCAATTTTTTGAATGCTGACAGAGGTGATAAAACTGAAGGAGAAATATTTGAAATGAGTAGAGCTTGGTTCATGGGATTTTGGGAAAGAAGCCATAGCCAGAATGTAAAAGTGCAAATTGAAGCAGAAAGTACAGACTTAGAGGCTGCAACAAGTTATCTGGAAGATCTAGCTAAGTTAATTTAAGTTCATTTATGAAAGTGGTTATACCAAGCAATAGATTTCCAATGTATTGGAAGAAAATCACTTCTAGGGCATTCATAAGAAAGGAGAAGTAGATGCCTGGCTTCAAGGCTTTAAAGGGCAGGTTAATTCCCTCTTAGGAATAATGTATCCAGTGACTTTCAGTGGAAACCTATCCTCATTTACCATTCTGAAAATCCTAGAGCCTAAGAATTATGCTAAATATACTGTCCTTGTTCTCCATAAATGAAAAAAAGACTGGAGGCACACATCTGTTTACAGCATAAGTTACTCAATATTTTAATCCCATTTTTAAGAACTACTATTCAGGAAAAAAAAAAAGGATTTCTTTCAAAAATTTAGGGCTAGTTGACAAGGTACCTAAATACCTCAGAGATCTGATGGAGAAATACAAGGAGATAAATGGCCTCATTCTGGCTAACATAACATCCATCCTGCAGCCAAAGGATCAAGGAGTCATTTTGACTTTCAAGTCTTATTTAAGAAATAAATTTTATAAGATCACAGCTGCCATAGATAATGATTTCTCTGATGAATCTTTGAAAAGTAAAGAAAATTGAAAACCTTCTGGGAGGAAATCACCATTTTAGATGCCATTAAGAACATTCATGATTTTGGGGAGGAGATCAAAATACCAACACTGAACAGTCTGGAAGACACTGATTCCAACCTTCATGAATGACTGAGATAGGCGCAAGACTTCAGTAAAGAAGTCACTGCAGATGTGATGGTAATTGCATAAGAACTAGAATTAGAAGTGGAACCTGAAGGTGTGACTGAATTGCTACAATCTCATTGTGAAACTTGAATAGATAGAGAGTTGTTTCTTAAATTATAAAACTTGAATAGATGGAGAGTTGTTTCTTAAGAATAGGCAAGGAAAGTGATCTCTTGAGATGGAATCCACTCCTGGTGAAGATGTTGTGAGCATTGTTGAAATGACAATAGAGGATTTAAAATATCACATAAGTGTCATTGACAATATAGAAGAGATGGGACTGACTCTAATTTTGAAAGTTCTACCGTGGATAAAATGCTATGAAAAACAATCATAGAGAAATCTTCTGTGAAAGGAAGGGTGAATTGATGGGACAAACTTCATTTTTATCCTATGTTAAAAAATTGCCACAGCCACCCCAACCTTCAGCAACCACCACCCTGATCAGTTAGCAGCAGTCAAAATCTAAACACCATTCTCACAGCAAGAATATGGTGATTTGTTCAAGGTTCAATTGATTGTTAACATATTTTAGCAGTAAAATATTTTTAATCAAACTATGTACATTTCTTTTAGACATAATGTTATTGAATCCTGAGTAGTCCACAGAATAGTGAAAGCACAATTTTTATATGCACTAGGAAACCAAGAAGTTTGTGTAACTAGCTTTATAGCAGTCTTCTGGAACCCAACTTACAGTATCCCCAAGGGATACAAGATCTATGCCACAATTACTTTATTCATATATCCACTGCTGCCACTTTGGTAATTCTCATATCTTGCCCATTACTAATAATGTGGACATAAACACGTGTCTACATATCCCTTTGAGATGCTGATTTTATTTTATTTTAATATTTATTTATCAAATAATTGTATTCCTGGATCCAATGATAGTTCTATTTTTAGTATTTTGAGAGGCCTCTATACCGTTTTCCACAATGGCTATGAAAATTGCATTTCTCCCAACAGAGTACAAGAGTTCCCTTTTCTCCACACCATTGCCAATACTTGTTATCTCTTGTCTTCTTGATAACAGCCATCTGAACAAGCATGCGATAGTTTCAGCTTTGTTCATTTTTATCAAAAATTCTTGAATATTTGGGGGGCATTCATGGTTTCATATTAGTTTTAGAGTGCTTTTTTGTTTGTTTGTTTTTACATTTGAAATGTCTTTGGAATTTTGATGGGATTGCATTGATCTGAAGGTCACTTTGGGTAGTATGGTATTTAAAAACTATTTTTTCAACCCATGTACATGGTATATTTTTCCATTTATTTGTGTTTTCTTCATTTCATCACTGTCTTACAATATTGCACCTCCCTTGTTATATTGATTTCTAAGGGTTTTATTCTTTTTGATGTCATTATAAAAGGGATTTTCAAAAAATTCTTTTTCAAAAAGTATATTGCTACTGTCTGGAAAGACATGTGATTGTTGTGAGATGTTGATATTTTATCCTGAAACAAAGTCTTCTCTTTCTTGAGTAGTCTAGTTAAAGGTTGGTAAATTTTTGTGGATCTTTTGAAAAAAAAACAACAACAACTCAGCTTTGTTTTTCTTTTCTATTATTGTTGTAGTCATTATTTCATTATTTACATATTCTGTAATCTTTATTATTTCCTTCTACTAACTTTTCATTTAGTTTTTCCTTCTTTCCTTAGTACCTCTGGTATAAATTAGATTGCTTATTTGAGAACTTTATTTTCCTAAATGTCAGCATTTATCACATTTATCCTACAATATTCTCACTTAGCACTAGTTTTATTCTATTTTTACTGAATCCTAAGTTTTGGTATGTTGTGTTTCCATTTTTTATTGTCTCAATATATATTTTTGTATCCCTTTTAATTGTTTATTTGACCCACTGCTATTTAAGAGTATATTGTTTAATTTCCACATATATGTAAATTTCTCTAAATTCCTCCTGATATTGATTTCTGGTTTTACACCATTGTGGCTATTAAAGATATTTGAGATGATTCTAGTGTTTGTAAATTTATTAAGACTTGCTTGGACCCACCATTTGATTTTTTTCTTTTCTTCCTTTCTCCCTTTCTTCCTTTCATAGAGTCTCAATATTTTGCCCTAGATAGAGTGATGTGACGACATAGCTCACAGCAGCTTCAAACTCTTGGATCCTCTTGCATCAGCCTCAAGAGTAGCTGGGACTACAGATGTGCATCACCACCTCCAGCTAATTTTTCTATTTTTGGTAGAGCTAGGGCCTCGCTTATGCTGGTTTCAAATTCTTGATCTCAGGCAATCTTCCCTCTTTGGCCTCCCAGAGTGCTAGGATTACAGGTGTAAACCACTAATGTTCTATTCTTAACTAATGTTCTATGTACACTTGAGAATGATATTTATTTTTATTTGTTCATGTATGTATTTATTTGCAAATCAATTTTTCTTTATCAGCTTATTTTTCCAACAAATTAGATACAAGTGTAATGTATGTATACCTTAATGATATTGGAGAGTTGACTGCTGTATGTTTTTAAATGCAGTTTAACATTCTCTTTGTATTTTCCACACTAATTTTTAACCACTGATTCAGTAAACATTCTACAACAAGTATGTGTCTATCTTCTAGTCAACAATACCTGTATTAGTTGATCATGAGATTATGTAGATAAAAGAGCACCGATTCAGTAGAAAGTTGTCATATAAATAATTCACCAATATCTTTATCATAGAATGTTTAACTACAGTCTTTTATTCATTGATTTCTGTCTTCCATAAAATGGGTTTGCCTTGTCCTACACATATAATTTGCAACTTCTGAACTATGCTTACTTTTTTTGATTATGAGAATAATTGATGATTATGTATTTTCAAAAGAAATAAATTACAATATCCATGAAACTCTGTGCTCTTCCTATATTGTTTTGAATCAATTGGCCGTGATTCTCCAATCAGTGGAAAAATCATTGAAGTTAATTCTTAAAATTTTTTTAAAAATTATATTAAATAAAAACAAATTTGGAGATTCATATTTCATTCTGCTGCAAAGTACTTTTAAGAAATCTTGTTCTTAGAAATATATTCACAAACAGACATAACCAACTTAATCTGAAGTGTTTTAACCAGTTCCAGGTTTCTTATTTTATAGCTATTTTAAAAGGTTATATAAAGCCAGTTTTTTGCTACAGATTTTGAATTCATGAACCATTAAGTTCCACTATGGTGAACTTGTTTTATCACTTCATAAAACTCATTCGGCTTCATCATTCCAGTAAAGATATGACAAGGCTGTTTATCAGTAGGTAATAAGACAGATAATTTAACTGTACAAGCTCTAATTGGTCTAATTCACTAACTGACCTCTCACCACTTGATTCACTAGTACAATTGAGCTCTGATAAAGCCTTTAATTGTAAATTGCACACAGCTGTGAGCTGCTTCTCACGCTGGCACAAAAACACTATCATCGACTGTTTCATCTCTGCGACCTGCTAATTTGGAGCATATGTAACTGTTTTTAATGCTGAAGGCTTGACATACCACAAACAGCAGATGTTGCAGCTGCCCCTGAGACGCTTTATTTAATTCAATTACGTCTTTTGGAGATATGTAAAAAAGCTAGGCAAGATGAGAGAGGGCAGGAGAATGTTAAAAATGGAGCCCCTGGTTGAGGCCCAGGTGGCTCGATAGGCAAATGATTGGGTGAATGTCTAAATGATCTTTTTAATTGAGTAGACTGACGGCTAATCAGGGTCATGAAGTGTTATCACACTGATGAGCTGAGTGGAGCCCTGGGCTGCTCTGCAATTAATGCTGCTTTTGTGAAAGGAGAAAAAAGAAAGATAATGTATACCATCTGGCAATTGTTTATGATAAAAGCAGCAGTTTGCTGCAAATTCAAGTTAAATGCTATTCATAACATTATTTTTGCTGCTGCTGAGGGCAAGGACACAAATCCCAGGTCTTTGTCTGACTTCTTATTCTCCTTCTCAACCAAAATATTCATTTTCTTTCACATGTGTTATTATTAATTACTTGGCTGCTTCTAATGTATGGCCTGAATGAGTCCCTGTTTGATATGCCAATAAAAAGCCCAGCATATACTTCTTGGAATCTACTTCAACTTTCATGCCAATGTATCCAATTACAATAAAACAAAGCAACAGCTAAAGTCACAGCCAAAATCCAGAGAAAACAAGGCAGTATTTATTTATTCATATTTTTTGCCCTAAAAAACTTGTCTCTTTGGAATCTCTGAAATTAAAGGTGTGGGTTTGGAGTTCTTAACAAAAGTGACAAATGTGTGAAGTAATTTTTTTTTCTTGCCACAAGATTAGAATTTGTAAACTTTAAAGCGGATAGGGATTATTCAAAAAATGCCCAATTTTTCACTTTTTATTTAACACTTAAGAGAGGAATATGTCAGAAAAATATCATTGAAATTGATCCTAAGCTAAACTTAAAGTGCTGATTCAATTATTAACATGAGGATTTGTACAAGGATTTGTCAAACACAGTCTCCAAAACATAGGTGTGCTTTTCATCTTCAATCCACTGCAAGACCAAAAGCTTTCAAAAGCTCAACTGTGATTTAGGAAAGAAAGAAATGTAGCGTCTTTCAAGCACACAGAAGCAGGACGTTTGTGTCACTGTCATTTTAAATTATCAAAGAGTACAAGAGCATACATAACTCGGGAGTATAAACCAAGAAAATAAAACACCACCTCTACTCAAGGAATTCAGGTTAGAGTGGTGAAGCCGACATAGAACATAGTTTATGCAACCAGGTACCATCATCTGGAACTTCTCTGGGTGCTTTCAATGCAGTTGAGATGAAAGCTGGCTTTAACTGTTTCCTTCTCACTGGCAGAAAAGGTAGTGGCCAACCCCAAATCTCCATTCAGAAAGATGAAGGCATCGCCAAGGATTTTAAGCAAACATGTCTGAAGATTTACTACCCTCTGGCTTCTGTGCTAAGCTTGAGAAATGCAATGATAGAAAGACTTCCATTTGGAGAGTTACCTCTGGAGAAGTTGTAAGATGTCTACGCAGCATTCCCCACATGGTGCCATGAGACCAGCAAAGGCCTGGGGGAACTCAGAGGTGGAAAACCCAACTCAGACTTGGAAAAAGTTAGGGAGAATTCTAGGAAAACCTTTTCAGAAAAGGTGATGTCAGAATTGGGTGATAAACAGTTGTTAGATTTTGTAGGAGGCTTCACTTTTCTTCAGAATGTGTGAGAATTTGAAAAAAAAGTTGTAAAAACTTCTTACAGAATAAACCTAACATGTGATATGATAGAAAGGTCTTCCTGGCACAGCCCTAGAAAGCCTCAATCAATGATTGCTGGATAAAGACATGGTCACATTTATATAAACATGATGTGCACAGGGCTTATCAGAGAAGCATTATCCTCACTGTCCTCATGGGAGAGTACAGAGATTTGTCACCCAGAAGAAGAACATGAGGGAACACAATTGCTCTACAACACAGGATAATTACAGATATGCAGTGAGGTTTAATTGTCCTTAATTTATCTGCATCAATTTTGTCACCTCTAGCTAGTACATTGTGACTTCCTAGAAAAGAATGATATTTGTATTTTTCTGTTTCATTCAATTGGTTCTGTAAGGCTCCCCTAACACTATGATTAGAGACATGTGATGACTGCATGCACAATTTTCACAGAAAACTTAGTTGGTTGCAGAGAGGACAACTGTGGGGCTATAGTAAGATGTCTGATTGCTTCCAAGGAAAGGTGTGTGTTTGCTAATCATGGAGAGGCCAAGGCAAGCAAGCAAAGAACAATCGTGTACTAGTCCCAAAGTTAAGATAAAATCAGTTCTACTATTGCAGTAGAACATTTTTAGGAGAATGTCTATCCAGCTGAAAGTAGGCAAACAAACAACACACATATAAACAGAGAAAAACCAAAAAATCACTGTGATTTGAAGGAAACATGAAACCTACCATGTTATATAGAGATAAATGAAAGCTTAATAGTTTATTTCCAGGAAAAGCATGCTGAACAGATGCTGGCAATTCATAACAAGAGTCAGTTGGAAGACTTAGAACACTTCTCATACCACAGAAATGGAAAGAAAAAAAAGTGAAATAAAGGGTGTCAGGGCTAGAAGCCAATGTCTGGTACCTGGGATTACAGAAGGCAAGTGTATTTCAAATTTGCTGAGGGAACATAATATTGATTCTAATAATAACTATAAATTAATATTCTCAGTTTTGGCCAAGGATTGTGCTAAAAGCTTTATATACATTATCTAATTTGATCTTTAAAATAACCTGTCAATGAATGTCATTATCTGTGCATTTCTTGTGCAGAAATAGAGACATGAGACTGTCCTACATCTCAGATGGGTTTATAGAGTTAGCAAGGAAGGAACCAGAATTTAAAACAATGTCTGACTCCAGAAACCCAAACTCTTCAACATTATGTTATAATGCTCATATTGAGAAGCATTTAAGGGCATGACGAATATTCTTGAGATAAATTCTGTTTTTTACTCACTTCATATTGAGCTAAATGACTATTTAAAATTTATTTTTAGGTATATTTGGGTGTGTTCTTTAACTATAACTTGTGGCAATCATAATACTATGATAAAACTATAACTTGCAAGCTAATCATAAAATATTTATTTATTTAATGCAGACAATAGCCTTCCTCATGCTGTAAAACTTTCAAGACAAGATTGATCAAGGAATCCTATCCTACCAAGGGCTTTTCAAAAAGTAGTGATTTCTTTCTTTTTAAAAAAGAATCTATGAGTCTATTGGAATAATTGTTCTTGCACTGAAAAAGCCAAATACATTCTACTCTGCATTTTTTCATGTGATCATGCACTTATTAAATATCTATTATGTAGCAGGTACTGAGAGTAAAGGGAAACAAATGAAACATTTTCTTTATTTTATTCTCAAGTGGCTTCCAGTATTGATTAGGAAACAGATGCTTGAATAACAGTAATACAAAGCCAACTAATATCTCCTGCTTAAACTTGTTTGAAGACACGATTCTCACATGGGCTGATCTTGCTGCTCCAGCAAGGTTCCCAAACACCACTTGAGGAAACATCAGTGCTGTGTTCAAAGTCAGCATGTGACGATGAGAGGGACACGCAGCATAAGGTAGAAGCTGGAGCATGGTCCCAGAAAAGCCTCCAAAAGCATAAGAGGACAACCCAAGGAGTTCTGTATGGCAAAAGCACATGAAAACAGATTTCATAAATCTCAAGATCAGTCAACCAAGTGATAGAAAGAGGGAAGAAAAGATAAGATAGAATTTATACAACATTTTAATGTTATAGTTCACTGCAGAGCACTTACAGGAAGCACAACCCTGAGTGTTACAATGATATGTCACAGCAACAATGAAGACTCTGTGAGCCAATCATCTAAATTAGGATCCAGTGACAAGAAGGCTCTTTCTATCCTTATACACATACCGCCTTCTTGGCATGACAAATCTTGATGAGTAGGACTGACAGTCAGTAAGTACATTATGTGCGAATACTATGAGATTTCTCCCACCTTCTCTTCCTGATTCTGTTCTCTTTCTTTCTGTATGTCTCTATGCCTCATTCCTTGTTAACCCTTGAGCCAGTTTGAAGTAATTCTTCAGACTTGTATTTTTGTCAACAAAATATTGTGGGAATCCAGATCAAACTCTGGTGGAATTGTAATAACAGCCCAGGAAGTAGGTAGTTATTTTTAGCCTATGAAATATACAGAATATATTGGCACTAAGAAAGAAAATGAAAAAGAGAAGCCGTGCTAATGTGAGCTAAAGTTCAGAGGGAAGTTGGGCTTTGTAAGCTGATAGCATAGTGGGAAAGAACAAAGGGCTTCTGGATACCCCAGTCTAAACTTACCCTGGCTCAAGCTGGGTAACCTGGGACTAGTTATCAAATATCTTTTAACTCAGTTTCCTTGTCAATGAGGTATAAAACTAAAGTACCCACCTCAGAAAGTCATTTCAAGGATTAAAGGTGTTGAGGCCTTAAGGCCTTTAGAACAGCACCTGGCAAGTGATAAACATGATAAAAGTCACTGATTGTTTCTATCTTTGTAAGGATTAAGCTACTTACAGTGTCAAAAACTAACTGTGCAAAAGTTTTAGTTAAGAATGAGAATTATGATCTATTAAGGGCAGTGAGAGCTCAGACAGGCTAGCAGAGGGACTATCTTGAGATGGTTAAGGAGAGTGAGCATATCAAGCCTATATCTTTGAGTAATTTTAAAGTCATACACTTATCAGTAAGTACTATGGGGTTCTTGTCAGCTCTTTAGTGGACAGCACTTGGGAGAGGAATAGAAGCTCATTCACTTATTCATTTATAAAGTATGTATGTTAAGAATTTAGAAATTAGCAAAAGCTACTTGAACAGATAGAATTAGAAATTTGAAGAGCTATGGTTATAGAAACAGTTGAGTAAGTAGAAATGAATCATATGCCTTTTAAACTTCGTAAATATCTCTGAAATATGTTTCTTCCCAAGAACCAGGTAGCCCAAAAGTTGTCCTAGGTGGCCACGAATTCAGGGGTTTAAGAATGCTTGTTATTAGTGAGATTATACTTCCTGTGATTCTATGTCATAGGATATTAATAGTTAATTAGAAAGGACTTTGATAACTATCAGGCCATCCAGGCCAGAATATGCCAAGAAGACAAGTATATGGATAATGGAGAATATCACAAGGATTAAAGTTTGGGTATTTTTAGTTGGTGGATATCAGGAGGAGGAGAAGTCAAAATACAATTGGTCAGAAAGAAAGAAAAACTAGGAGTACACAAAGAAAAAAAATTGAAGATGAAATGGAAGAAACAGGTCTGACATGTACCCTTCCTACCTCATTAAGATTTAATTAAAAAAAGAAATGGGCGATGCCTGTGGCTCAAAGGAGTAGGACACCAGTCCCATATACTGGAGGTGGCGGGTTCAAACCCAGTCCTGGCCAAAAACTGCAAAAAAGAAAAAAAAAAAAGAAATTGAAGAAACAAAAAATAAAAAGAGTAAATCAATTGAAAGATCATTGCACTTGTAAAAATTAGAGGAAACTGTCTTCAGTGATATTTTAGCAAACAGAGGATGCTATGAAATCTGCTATCAAAAAGTGATTAATACTTATTTGTGACATTGAGGATTTATCCCTTTCAATAACTCCCTCGCACTGTACATAGCAACATATAAGTGTCCTTTTTTATTTCGTCCCAATCTTTCAACTTAATGTCCCACTTGGTTAAAGAAACAAAACTTTTAAGATCCTGAAACCAGAGGCTGTGCTTATTCCTTACACCTGATGCAATGCTGGACCAGCGGCTCTCAGCATGTGGGTCGTGACCCCTTGGGGGTCTCCTGCATATCAGATCTTTACATTACGATTCATAACAGCAGCAAAATTACAGTTATGAAGTAGCAAGGAAAATAATTTTATGATTGGGGGTCACCACAACATGAGGAACTGTATTAAAGGGTCACAGCATTAGGACCGTGGAGACCCACTGTGCTAGACACTCAATCTGATTAGTTAACTGACCTACATGAAAATAAATACTTTTATGATATTCTATGTACCACTTTATCATTGTGAAAATGACTTTTCATATCGATTGTGAGAAACCAGCCAAACTGCAACATTTTGAATTTTACCTTCAATGTATAGTGCACATATATAACAACAATTATATGAAAGATAATATGGAAAACCAGAGTCAGAGTTCTTGTCCAAGGAAGAACAACAGATCACTGAATGTGCTCTTCTTTTTTACTCCCTAACTCCCTGAGGATACTGTTTCACTAATACCATTTGATTCAGGAACTAGGAGAGTCTAACATTTTTAATCACTCTGTTAAATGGAAGCATATAAATAATATAATATAGATGGTTTCTGGAATTGTGACATAACCTGAGTATAAAAATAGAGTGTCTTAGCAAGAATTTAGCTTCCCATTCCCAGAGAGCCTCTATCTTGTATTGGCAGCTATACTCCTCTGTTGGAAAGTCTGCGCCCTAGAGGAACTACAGTAAGATAGTTTCCATTTTCTTTTGCTATACAAGGTGGGACAATTAAATTCACCAACTCATCTTAGAAAAAGTGCTAAATTCCTCATTGCTGAATAGCACTAAGGTCACGTGGAAGTGTTCCCTTTGGGAAACTATGCACTAATGCCAGAGCTTAGTCCACCCTTCAAAGCAATTTTGGAACTCTTTTTCTGGAATGGCCATCAGAGCTGTTATGCAGGATCTGTTAAGTTCACAAGATCATCCTAGAAAAAGTGCTTTGAAAGTTGGACTAGATGCTGGCACATAGCTTCCCAAGGGGAGGACTTGGAAGGTGACTATAGTGATACTCAGCAATGAGGTATGTAGCACTGTTTCGAGATAAGTTTGCTAACCTAACTGTCCAAGCCCATATCTAATCACACTTCCTGACAGTCATATCCTTGTGGACAGTGTTTGGCCAATGAGATATCAATAAATGTGATGTAAACAGCGTTTTTTCATGTTCGCCCTGACTCTGTCAGGAAACTGCCAGCTGTAAGAAATCCAGCTCGCCTCTTTTAAGATGGAAGCCTTTAGTGTACATCACGAGATCATATATTAGAGCTTAGACAATCCACAAAATGAGAAATAAGAACTTTTTTGCTATTTTAAGCCACTAATTTTGGGGAGAGCCTGTTAGCCAGCAATAGACAAGTAACAGCACAGTGGATACTTCACCTATGATAATACTTATATCTCCAGTTATTTAGAACAAGAATTCTTATAAAGTCATAATCCTTCCTAAATTTCCATAATGGACTCTTTCTTTAAGTCCTGTGAGGAATTTTTATAAGATTCTAAGGCAGCCTTAATCTTTCATGTGTTTGAGATATTTTTCAAAATCAACAATGTCACATCATGTGTTCTTCTAGGTGGTGTGAATACACTCACAATAGTGAATGAAACTTTGCATTTCAGAGGCAAGGGAGATACTTTAAAAAGTGAACAAATATGTGAAGGAGAAAATTTCTGGTGGTGGTAACTGCTCTGAAGGAAATAAAACTTATTTTACAAACTCTGAGAGAAAGTAAGAAAATATTCTAAAGTCACATTTAGCACCAAATCTATCTTTTCAAAATTAGATGTATCTGACTCAACCCATACACAAATAGTAGCACATCTTTTTTACTAGTTGCAAATATTGTAATTTGTTCTCTTCTGGAAGAGTTCCCAAGCAGCATAAGTCACCAAATGTTGATGTGGTTGTGATATGACTTTAGGGAACAAAGTGATATCACAGACGTGTTTTATGTCAATTACAACAAAGGTGCAAGGAACAACATATCAACCTCAGAGGTGTGATCCTTGAGCACACAGGCCTGCTAATATGCTGAACGCTGCCAGTTACCTAACAGACTTGGCTGACCTGTTGTACTCAGGATCCCAGAATATCTCTGATTATTTTTTATCACCAAGAGAATAAAGGAAGCCTAAGTTAACTCGATTTAGGTTAATCTATTTTTACCCAGAGGATAACAAGTTAGTAATAAGAACATTTTGAGTTCTCTGTATAGGCTATAAGTAAACTTAAAAAGCCCTTGAGAAACTAACCAGAGGACTAGGTATCTTCCACTTTAAAACCAATACAAGTATCATTGCAAGAGGAATACTCCTAATCCTCAAATCCAGGATCCAAAATGCTGCAATATTTAAAACTTTTTGAGCATCGACATGACACTCAAAGAAAATGCTTACTTAAGCATTTGGATTTCTGGATTAGCAATGTTGAACTGGTAAATATAATGCAAATAGTCCCAAATCTGAAAAAAATCCAATAACCAAAGAACTTCTGGTTCCAAGTATTTCAGATAAGGAATCCTCAACTGTACAAACCACTTAGCAAAGGGAGAATAATGTGCCAGAAATTAACTATGGGAATTATAAAGATTATTTAAATCTCCCAAGAAAATATGAGAAAACTATTACCCATAACAAATAATTTATGGCTGAGTGAACTTAATTAATTCTTGGTCAGAGATATTGTAGATAGTAGTCAAGAAGGAATCTAAGTAACCTTTCCTTTTTGCTATTTTATGGAATAAGCTGTATCAGGACTAACATATTAAAGTAGAAACATTTTTCTTTTCTTTATTTTTTAAGAACCATTAATCCATTCTGCTATTAAGGAAACTATGTGTGATGCTAATTTAAAATGATATCAGGAAATCTGTACCAATGATCAATTTATTTTCTCTCAGCTGGAAATTCATCCTTTTTGTCTGCTCTGTGAAAATGTATTTGGGCCATTCAGATATTTTTTTGCATTAATAGCTGGCTCAATATTAAGTATTGTCACTAAAGGGTTATGGGGAGACTCTGAAGGCGAAGGACTCTATGGCTGGCTGCTGTGTGTGCTCACTAGGAGGGAAGGTCTGCAGAGCTTCACGTCCCCAGCACCAGGCTCTTTCAGGGTGGGGATTCTCTAGTTTCAGCAGCTTGCATTCCCTCAGTGCTTAGCTCCTGCAGGGCACAGCTGGCATCACCCAGCATCCAGAAGTTTCCTTAGTCATCTTCAGAAGCCTCTGCTGCCCAGGGCCTCTGGTGAGACCTCTCCTTGTGAACATTGTCCCCGGTACCCCAGAGGTCTGATTTGCAGCAAGTCTTATGGGCAGGACAACATAGCCCCTTGTCTGTCACTCATGAGCCACAGCTGTGCCTTCTATGCACATTCTCTATCGCAGCCCCGAGGCAAGGTGGGGGGGTCACTTTCCTAGGTACGTCTTATATCTGTTCCTATGATATTCTCTAGAGTTCCCGCTACTTCTTACCAGCTAGTTTCTTGTTACTATAATCTCCTAATATGATCAACAATTCTACATTAAACTGTCTTTGTTGAAATTTCTGTGTGGTTTCTCTGTTCTGATTTGACTCATAATAATCCAGAGAGCAAGGTACCTTTCTTTTTTAACTAGAATATCAATGTGGCTTTAAATTCCCTTTCTATATAAGTATGTACATTGTTATAAAGTGTTGTCCTGTGTCATGTTCATCTCTTTATTTACTAATCAAATATTTATTGTGCTCATTTAAGTGCTCCAGATTAAAAATAAATATAATAATAATTTTTTTTTTTTTTTTGCAGTTTTTGACTGGGGCCGGGTTTGAACACACCACCTCCAGTACTTTTGGCTGGTGCCCTACTCCTTGAGCTACAGGTGCCTCACAAAAGTAAATATAATATTATTCTAAACTCAAAGAAGGGCATAAGTTTATTCTAAAATTATGTGATGTGATGCAACTCAGTGAAAAAAGTTTTATAAGCTGGTTTGTTTAAGCAAATCATCTACAAGACATAGGAGCTGATTTAGAGTCATGTATGAACTCTGACGTTGGTGACAAACTATCTGGGTTGTAGTGCCTTCCTGACTGAACTTAGGTAAGTCTCATTATTGCCTTGGCTCCATAATAGTCAAGTAGAGGATAATATATTGAGAAAACTAAATTCAATGCAATATTATATTACATGGAAAATATCTGTCATATCATCTGGCTACATATTCAATGAATGTTAACAAAAGTTACCATTCTCTATTAACAGTACCATATTTGTGATAATCAAACCAAAAATCGTCATAATATTATATTTGAAAACACTTTGTGCAATGCAAAGTACTATCTGAAGGAAAGACATAGGTATTATTCCATATTTAATGTAAGGTTAGCACATAGGAGTGGGCAGGTCAAATGTAGGACAGATCCTAGGAAGATAACTTGGCAACTGCTATGTGATAAGTTGAGGTGTCACAACAGTGAAGAGATTAGGGAGAGAATTTGATCCAAGGCACATTGAAGTGCGCCTTCCAAGACAGGACATGAGTGGCTAGGGAAAACAGCGACAGCAGACAGCTCAACCTGGTATTTGGCAATCAGTGATGGGTGACTGTTTGAGAACAAGGGCTCTGAAGAGAACATGAGGCAGAAGCATAAATAGTGCCAGGCTCTGCAAACAACAGCTGCAGCTGCAAACCCATGTGCACACTGTGTGGAAAAGACTGAGATTGTATACGTCACATGTCACTATCTCAAACACACGTGCAATCGCAAGTCTGCACAGGCATCAAGGGAAAACATACACACTTCTTGTGAAGTGTGAATGGCATATTTTTAATCATTTCAGAATTATTTAATTAATATTTAACATTTTAGCTTAAAACTTGAAAAATGATTAAACTTAAGTTAGAAATTTTTGGAATAAAGATATATATTTCTTGTTTAAATAAGTTCATGGTTAACCATGTTTCTGTAATTCTGATGAGAACACAGACTTTAATTTGTAGATAAGCTGATTATTCACATATATATGTTTATGTATGTTGGTGAAGCAAATTAACGAATGGTCATTATTTGTGTCTATATGTTCATTTAAACAAAATAAAAGTTGTCTTAGAGGTGAAGAATAAACACAAAGACAATAAGTGATTTTTAAGTTTAGCCTATCTTATTTTATATATCAATATGTACAATTTTCTACATTTTGAGTAAAAGTTATAGAATTTTATAAAATTTCCCAAACAATATAAGATAATTTTTTTAACAAATCAATTTTAATATCTTTAATATTGAATCCCTCTTCTTTTAAATATCTAAAGCACTAAAACAACACTCTGAGATATCACTAAAGCATTGCTAATTAGCACATTAAATGGTCTGTCACCATTCGTCCTTACATGCCTCTCCGTTGCACTTAACATTCTTAACACTCAGAGATTTAAAAATAGACTTGCCATTTGACCCTATAATTCATTTACTTGGTATATACCCAGAAGACCAAAAATCACATTACAACAAAGATTTGTATCAGATTGTTTATTGCAGCCCAATTCATAATTGCTAAGTCATGAAAGAAGTCCAGTGCCCACTGATACATGAATGGATTAATAAACTGTGGTACATGTATACCATGGAATATTATGCAGCCTTAAAGAAAGATGGTGACTTTTCCACTTTCATATTTACATGGATGGAGCTGGAACACATTCTCCTTAGCAAAGTATCTCAAGAATGGAAAAAAAAGTATCCAATGTATACAACCCTAATATGAAGCAAATTTATATCTTTCATGTGAAGGCTACAACCCAA
>CAUYON010094368.1:0-13564 GCA_963573935.1 Arctocebus calabarensis | reverse complement strand
AAAAAAAAAAAGGAAAGAAAAGAAAAAGCTTTTCCTTCATCCTGATTGGGTCAACTCAGAATAACTAAGAATGGACATTGGAATGTCATGTGCTGATTGGCAATGTCTGAGTTTCTGAACCAATGACCATCAAGGGGGTTGGAATTACCATCATTGGCTTAGACTAATGAGGCCCCATCTATATAATTGGAGGTTGAGTTCAGTTTCTCTAGTCCCGTGGACTGTGTGAGGCAAAATGGACACCTAACAAAATATTCATTCTGTCAATAAGGAACTAAGAAATTATAGAGCCTGTAGTTCAAAAACAATGTCTCCAAAAACCATCTTCTGAAAAGTTTTGTATGGTGTGGTGACTCACACCTGTAATCCTAGCCCTCTGGGCAGCCAAGACAGGTGGATTGCTTGAGCTCAGGAGTTCAAGACCAGCCTGAGCAAGAGGGCAACCCATCTCTATTATAAACAATAGAAAAACTAGCCAGGCATTGTAGCAGATGCCTGTAGTCCAAGCTACTGAGGCAAGAGGATTCCTGGAGCCCAAGAGTTTGAGGTTGCTGAGAGCTATGATGTCATGACACTCTACCCAGGGCAATAGAGTGAAACTCTGCCTTTAAAAAAAAAGAAAAAAAAGACAGTTCTGCAAATCTAGTAGATGGAACCAGTTCACTTATATCTTCCCATTTGTCTTTCACTTTCTATTTATCCTTCTCCTTTTAGTGGTAGGAAACTTTTTACTTCCTGTCTCATTGAAACATACCATTAAATATAAACTATGTTTTTTTCTACTCTGGTTTATGGTAAAAACTCTGTGCTCAGATTCCTCTCACTGCTCTTACTATGTAAAGGAAGGTGTACAATTTTTTAAATTCCTTTCTTCTTTGCTGACAATAGTTAGCTTCTAAACTATTGTTTTATTTAGCTTTAATAATACTCCTTTGTAATTCAGTGATACTCGGGGCTTGTCTGGAGGGCCTCTGCCCTGCCCAGAAAGGTCCACATGCCAGTAACCCAGTGACAAGTGAGCAGCTAGGCAGCAAGACCAAACAGCTCTACAGGAAATCCAGAATACATAGAAAACATATGGAAAAAATTGTTTATCCACACCACATTTCTGACTGCCTGGCTTTTCCTCCAGCCATAAAAGCTTAGAGCCTTCAAACTCAGATGATGTCACCTCTGTCCATATTGCCTAATAGCCCAGTCTAAGTGGCCTTCTCCCCTTATCCTCCATTTCATCATTATAGTGACTTCCTGCCTAATAATTATTATCATTTGTAATTATCTATTTATTTGCTTATGCCTACTTATTTGTTTTCTAATTTATTGCCAATTTCCTGCATAAGACCTTACATTGGTCTATGAGACTTCAACTAATGTTGTTCCTTACTTTATTCCTAGCATCTAGAAGAGGACTAGTATAAAATATGCTTCCATTAGTTATGAGTTAGATGAGTGAATGAATGGGTGAATTTTCTCTTTCTAAATAGAAAAATCTTACATGGTTTAGTACTTTCAGATTGATTACGTTAGCTGACTCTCAGAATGAGGTTACTCTCTCTACCTGATAACAGTAATATAAGAGTACAGAGATGTTATGTGACTTGCTCAAGGATACACAATTAAGTGTTAAATATGAATATCAAACTCGGGTCTTTTGTTTCAAGTCCTGTGCTCTCTTCTTTTTTATATATGTTTTAAAGTTCTCAGAGTTTAGGAAACACTTCAGTACAGGTGGAGATGGTAGAAAGCCCTAGACAGAGAAAACAGAATGGGCAAAGTTTGGGAGGAGGCTACAGAGAGTGTTCTGGAAGGAATCTGGTGGGGGAGATTTGGGGAGCATGTGCAAGTACTTAACCTCATAAAATACCCAGGGAGATGTGAAACATTCTACAGCTCATAGGGCAAACCTTTCCCTGCCTGTGTTTGGCTGCAAAAACAACTACTACAGCCCCTAGAAATGCTTGGAACCATGTAACCTGTATAATAGCAGACTCTGAAGGGAACACAGTATTGAAATCATGAAGTAAAGTAGACTAAATTTAGCTTTTGCCTTCCTGATATGTTCCCACAGCTACATGAGAATAAGGCCAAAAATCAGAACTTGGGGCTCCTTTAGCAAAGGGAAAAATCTCAAGCCCAGCAGGCATGCCAGGTGCCAAGCTCATGAATTGGTAGAGGGAAGAGTGTGTCAGGAGCCCGGGTAGCTGACTACAATCCAGAAGGGAGACTGATAGGAAGACATGCAATGCTGGTTGTCTTCCTACCTTAGAAACCTGGAGTCCTTTAACACCAGAGACCTGAGGCAGCTCTCATGTTGCAGCCATTACATAGTCTCAACCCTCATGAAGAGCTTCCTTCAGCTAGGAAGCTATAGGACCAGCATTCTCTCAGAATAGGAATTTGTAGGGCTACCATTGATGGTCTGTGTTCTTATTCATCCTTGATAAAAAGCTTTGCTAAGTGGGTTGGATTCTGTGTTCCATAACAAGGTACTGTAAAGTGGGTGGCTTAAAACTACAGAAATGTATTGTTGCACAGTTCTGAAGGCTAGATGTCAGCAATCAAGGTGTTGGCAAGACCATGTTCTGTGAGACTCTGGGGAGAATCCATCCTTTCCAGTTCCTAGTTCCTTGAAATAGCTGTTAGTCCTTGGCATTCATGGGCTCGTAGCTTTATTATACCAATCTCTGCCTCAGTCATCACACAGCATTTTCCTGGTATTTCTTTGTGTAGTGTTTTCCCCTTCTATATAAGGACGTGAGTCATATTGCATTCAGATCCTTGCTAATGGCCTCATCATAACTTAGTTACATCTACAAAGATCCTATTTCCAAATACGGTCACATTCATCGGTATGAGGGGCTAGAACTTCTACATATATTTTGAAGGAACAGAATAATCCCTAATAGGCTAGTATAATGATATCCAATTTTTAGAGGAGGAAATTGAGGTGCAGAGAAACCAAGGGGTTTATGTAACATCACTGGTAGATCAATGCCATAGTAGCGCCATTTTATTCATGCTTCTCTGTATCTACTCTTTGGGAGTACCTTTCCCTATTGACTCTGGACTTGGCCCTGTGACTTGCTTCAGCCATTGAGGGTAGCGTAAAACATGATGCAAACAGAGGGTTAAAAAGTGCATGTACATTAGGTCTTGCTACTTTGACATATGCTAGAACTCTCTGATTATCAAGTGAATGAGCCCAGAATGATGCATGACCCTAGTCACCCCAGTTTTACCATAACAAATTAACCACCACCAGCCAAACCTCTAGCTGACAACACATGCATGAGCTAACCCTATCAAGATGAGGCAAGCTCAGCCTACATCAACAAAACCCGTAGATTTATGAATAATCATGAGCCACAGGATTTGGGGGTTGTTTCTTAACACAGAGAAAAACTAACTAATATAGTTACATAGCTGTTAAATGGCAGAGCCAGGACTTAAATTCAATATGAGACCTAGTTGCATCACATAGTCCTGAATCAATAAGATAATGGTTCATAAATTTCCTACAGGCCATGGCATACAATCCCCCTGTTCCCACAGTATTGAATCAACATACAGAGACTCCAACTTTATTCATTTAAATATTTTCTTTGCCTTCTTTTTTTTTCTTCCTCTTTGAGGTATATCTAATCTCAAACCAGGAACAGAAAGTAATGGGTTTAAGCGTTAATTGTGAAATTTGTGGTTTGTGTAAGATGGACAAAAACCTGTGGTGTTAGTGGGGAAGTCGGCAAGAAAAAGGAAAGGATGAGGCCCTAGATGTGGAAGAACAGTCATCCTAGAAACCAGCCAGTTGGCCCAGTACAATGCGATATTTGACTGCCTAAATTGTGTCCAAGGGCAGATAAGTAGTTTAATTCTTGCTTTTGTCATAAGAAAGAGGACATTGCTAGAGGTTTCGCCTGACTCCCATTTTCTTCTCTTCCTCCTGGAGGCTTATAGGTGGAAAGCCAGCTCTTCAAAATATTTAAAGATGTGGCCAGTAAAACTTCAAGAATTGGAAACAAGATTATTGTTTAGTGATAAGCTAACCTGGCTGTGGCAAGGTGAAAGGAGGAAGGCAGATGGGGAAAGGAATGTGCAACCGAATCCATTAGCTGTTACTATGCAATGGACCATCCCAAAACTTAATGACATAAAGCAACAAGCGTTTGTTATTTCCCACGAGCCTAGAGTTCCACCAGGAAGTTCTTCAGATATGGATTGGTCTTGGCTGATCTTGGCAGGGCTTGCTCAGGCATCTGCTGTCAGCTGCCAAGATGGCTGTGAGCTGGCTGGTTCAGGGTGGCCTCAGCTTGGATGAATTGGCTTTGCTCCATGTATCTCACATTCTTCTAGCAAGCTAGCTCAGGCCTATTCTTTTGATGGTGGCAAGAATCCAAGAGAGAAAGCCAAGATGTGCATGCCCTTTATAAAGCCTTTTCTATCAATGAGTTTGCTACTGTCTCATTAGCTAAACACATCTCATTGCCAAGTCCAGAATCAGTGTGGATGGTCACTAACCAAAGCTGTGGGTGAATGGAGGCATGGAAGGCTGTGTCCTTTAATCCAATCAATCTATAATACAAGCTCTCAACTATGAAGCTGGGTTGAAAAAATAGATTTTTGTAAAGAAGAATAACAAAATGCCTGGAGTAAAAAACAAAGTGAAATATTTCAGGGAACTCAGCAAATAGCACGATAACAATATGAAAGCATGTTCATGCAACAAGCATCTGGATAAGTTTTGGGGTTGGAACCTCTGGCCAGTGACCTTCACCTTGACCTGACCTTTCTCAATCCTTGTACTGCTTATCCAGAAACAATTGCCTTAAATTGACTAAGCAGGACAGAGGAAAATGTCCAAGAACACAGAAAGGCAGATCCAGCAGAAGCTAAGATTTTTCCACAGTGCAGTCTTAGGTCTGTGAATGGCTTTTGGACAGAGCCACAACTAAATATTTCCATGACTTCTGTGACCTTACAGTCACTACCACCTTGGCTATGCACTGCTTGATTTATTTCATTTTTCAAATTATAAAATAAAAAAATGCCCATTCTACAATACGAAGTTCAAAAGTATGTAAGATTGAAAATTACAGTGTTGTTTCTGTCCCATCCCCTAGTGTTTCTCTTCCATCCCCTAGGTGTAACTACTATACTCAATTTGGGCACATTCTTTCAGTCTTTTTTTCTACACATGCACTTTTTCAATGTGTCTTTTGCATATTAGTAACTAGTGCTTGGGTTATAATGCCAAATACTGGTCAATTTTTGCTTTCTGAAAATCCAGAGAACCAACATTGTCTTCTTCCTTGTTCAACCATTGTGTCATCCCCTTCTGCGAACAGAAAAACACTCTACTTGCTAATGAGTCCTATTCTACATCAATTTATAAAGAATAGCATTAGAGATTCTAGTGTAGGAATATTGAACCAAAAAATGGAGGTGAAACTGAAAAAAAAGGGAATAAAATATAAATAAATATCAGTAGGAAAAAATGGTATAATGAAAAGGATATGAAAAAGGACATGGAGACCATCTGGCCCAATATTTAATCTAAGGATCTAATGGAATTATTTTACATCCTTAATAAATATAGGTGACAGGACAGTGATTAGATATATTTTAATAATAAGCAGGCCATCACACCTCTGGGGCATCACACCTTCCATTTAATTTTTTCCTTGTCTGATTATTTAGCCCATTTTCAGTTGCAGAAGACTCACTTCTATAACTGTCTTCTACCATGTACTAGAAAAGTGTTATGTTCTTCATTTAGGATTTTAACTGGGTACAGATACATGTGACATAAAATGCAAAATAACTAACATGAAGGATATAAAAATTTATATCTCCCTTACATAAAGAAAATCCAGACTGAGATAGCTCAGGGCAGGCTCAGCACTCATGATGCCAAGAACCCAAAGTCCTTTTCTCTTGTTGTTCCTGGCCTCCACCTTATGGCCCAATATGGCTACTGAAACCCCAACCATCAACCCTGTGTTCCAGCCTTCACAGTAGAGGAAGGAAATAAAGAATGGTAGAGGCTTATTCTTCAAGGAAAGTGCCTATCAAACACATGGCTCTTATACTGCATTGTCCAATGTAGTCATAAGACCACACCTTGCTGCAAGAAAAGCTGAGAAATGTGCTTCTTGTTCTCAGAGGAGAGTCATGCACCTACCTAAAAATAGGTGTTCAATCACTGAAAAAAAAGGGAAATGGGATATTAAGGAGCAACTAGTAATCTGAAATTATTTTTACTCTCCCCTAAAACCTTTTGAGAAACTAAGTACACAAACACAGAAGATGGCTGAGCACTTCAAATTTGTTTAAATATATAGCATATTATTTCAAAAGAGGATAGAAGGCATATTGTACAAGTAAAAGGATTTGGGAAGATTTTAAATAATAGTGGTCCACCTGGTCTCCGAGATCTTAGTGGTCACCCCAACTCAGAGTCTTTCCCACAAAACCGTGGCAAGATTTTAATTCTCTAGAGTCTTTGGCTCTGAGATAAGGTAGTGCTCACCTTTAAAGGATGAAAGTGATGTTAATTCTATTCTTTGGGCACAGGGTCTCACCTGTGACCAGCCACCCCCCAGGCTCTGCAACAGTGGGAACAGAAATCCTGTGTTGCCTCTACCTAAGCAGAATAAGCCAGGTATGCTCTCAGATGTTCAAAGGCAGGGCTTAGGAACACATGGGGAGAGGAGAGGAGAAAGCTGAGGGTAAGCTTTCTCTTTGCTCACTTTTTTCTTCAGCTATACTGAAGAGAGACAGTATGAGAAAGAGAGACAGTATGTGCCTGCAGTAAGCTGTCTCTCTGCCTTCAGCTTCCCAATGTATAAAATGAGGATGATGAAACCTGCCTTATATATTTATTATAAGGTTGTTTGGAAAACATTTGCCAAAGTCTCTGATATACACCTTCTCTTCTTCCTTTTGAAATAACATAATCTGATGGCAAGAATATGTTTCCCTAAGACAACATGATGAGAAATACTTGGCAAGCTCTCTAGAGCTGCAGTAGGCAGGCCATTGGTCACATGTGGCCGCTAAGTGATTGAAATGTGTCTATTACAATAAACACATAAGCAAGCATTGTAAATAAGACAATTACAGATAATTATCATGAACAAAAGAAAGGAACAAATAAGAGACTAACTGACCAGAAGTAGATGTGGTTTCTCTAGATGGGAAGATAGGCAGAGAAAGCCTCTCACAGAGGGACATTAGAGTTAAGACTTGATACACAAATATGAGATCAAAGTGTAAAAATCTAGATGAGAGGAACATTTTACAGAAATATTAAATGGTCACGGTCAAGGTCAGATAGCCAGCTGCTGAGTCAGACCAGGATTAGATACCCAGATTTGTCAATCCCCGGAGTCTGTGACCACAGCCATTTGTGAGAGATACTCCTTTTCTCTCTGACAAAATTGTTGACACTAAGTGCCCTCCCTCTGTCCTGTTACATAGAACCTGCTGTAGTATGTTAGATTCCTAGGGCAGAAATTCAAAACAACAGTTTATACAGGTAGGTGTGTGGTAGGTCTTGGATATTTTCTGCTCTTTTCAGCCTCTTGATTTCCTTAGACAAAGACAATTATTAAGATTGCAGAGAAAGGATCAAAGGAATAAGGAAAAGATGGGAATTATTTCTGAGGAAAGGAGTTAAATAGCTGTATCTTTGCCAGGCTATGACTTAATGGGGTCAGAATAAGAAGTTTCATGAATAGAGATGACCTAATGGGAAAATAATGGCAATTCAAAGAGAGGAAACACTGGGGATTTGGGAACAAGGAATCAACCATAACTACAGTCCCATGGGAAGTTACTGGATCTGGAAAAGTAGTTATCCCTTGGGGCTTCTATAGACTAAAAAATGGATGTGATATGTCACATTGGGCAATAGAATACTTCAGTCAGAACTGATGAGGGGACACCATATGCCATATTTCATTCTTAGCTTTTGGCCCTCCAATATTTCTCTTGAACCTTAGGGACTGTTGTGAGCTTACAGATGTAAGGTACGTATAGAACCATTTAAGCTATAGAACGTGTTATTTTCTGGATACTGTGAAAAGAGCCCATAAATCTGTTTAGCCCTTGTTTTACTTCATAAGAGAAGAGGACTGAAGAAACTCACAGACACAAAAGCAGAGATGGAAAAAAGTGACCCCAGTGTTATGTGAAGAAAGCTGGAGGCCAAGTGACGGGAAGGTCCAACAGGACATAGAGATTCACAGGTATGGAGAAAAGCCAATATATCTGTGTCCAAAAATAATAATCATCATTTTAAGTTTCAAAAACTCATTTTCAGGGCAGTGCCTGTGGCTCAAAGGAGTAGGGCACTGGCCTCATATGCCAAAGGTGATGGGTTCAAGTCCAGCCCCAGCCAAAAAATACAAAAAAAAAAAAAAAAAAAAAACTCATTCTCATTTAATAAGAAAAAGTGCATTTCTAGCTCAGACCTCTTTCTTGAGCTCTAGGCTTATAGATCTAATTGCCAATTTGGCATCCCACCACCAATAGAAATTAGTATATGTCATGGTCATTCCAAAAGAGCAATGTGCTAAAATTGAACTTTAAGGTTCTAGCTGGCAGGATTTTTTAACTTATTTTATCTCTCAGCACACTTTAACCTATAGTTAAACTTCCTTGGGACATTTAAATTATGTTAATCAAAAGAAAAAAAAGAGTTAAAAGAAATATATACTTACTGTGCTTTGAACTTCTTTCAAAAATAATAATTTAATTAATGATCTTTAAAAATGTTTGTGCCATACCCAAGATCCCTTCACAGCACAACATGCTGTGTCACACTGGTTGAAAATCACAAATCTAGAGGAGTAACCACTATTTAGTTGTTCAGGCCATACCTTTCCAAATCCATTTTACCATGAAATCCAGTTAATTCTACCTCCAAAATATATTTAGAACCTCTTCACTTCATATGCAGAATCATCACCCCAGCACACACTCTTATCTTGTGTGGCAGCAACAGCCTCTTCACGGATGTCCTGGCTTCTCTCCGAGACCCCCAGGCCACAATCTGATCTTCAGTTAGAAGCCTACCCAGATCCAGGGGAGGAGATATAGACCCCCAGCATCTCAGGAGGAGAAATGTCAAAGAATTTGAGGTCATTTTCTTTTAAACTCCTACTCTTATAGAAACTGATACCCATTGTAAACCACTTCCTTCTGCATTCTGAGTGCTTCTGGTCACTGGTCTTGACATGTAAAGCCACATCTTTAACTTCATCTTTCACAAAGTCGATTTTTGCATAACTTGTCCACAATAACATGGCAAGTCTCCTGGACTTTAAGGTGATTAACTCAGTATAGTTGTATGTCACCTTATTATCAATTCTGGTTGGGTTTCAACCACTTATTACTCAAGTGGCCTTTGGCAAATTATTTAATCTCTTTGGGCTTCTGTTCCCTTGTCTGAATTAAGCATCCTTGAATCTCATCATCTCAAGTGCCTTGCAATTCAGCCAGCTCTATCAAAGTTTGAACATAGACCATACTCATTGACCATGGTTATACAGTTAATAATAATTTCTACATTGTGTTAGTTATAAGAGACATGCTTGTATTTCAACTTTTTCTAGGATACAATATAAGCCTCCTGAGGTTCAGGGTCATCTTGCCATCCCTTTTCCCCAGGACCCCTTAATTATTTCAACCACGTTCAGATACTATGGTTGTTTTCATAACCAATTTTCTAAATGTGTCTTTCCCCATTTTAACGCAGCCAGTTTGTACCTATTCCAGTATTCCAAGCAAGCCCCTATCTGATTTGGCCTTTAAAAAAAAATTTCTTCAAGGTCTTCTTTTCTTTCTGACTGTTTCAATTTTTTTCTTCAGTTTCCTTATTCAAAAGAAGCTTCTATACCTTTTGTTAGCATAAATTTATAACAAAAAGCAATTTCTCTCCTTTGAATTTTCTTTTGCTCTGTGTTGAAAGGACAATGCATGCTGAGGCAGATAACTAAATTCCTTTTACATACTGGGGATTCATTTTAGCTGGCATAAAAGACAAAGGCGACGTGTTTTTCAAAATGATTAAAAGTTTTAAAAATCCATCTTGATTAAATTGCTCATAAGGAGAAGAAAATTACTTTGTTTATTCCAGAGCCTCTCTATCTAAATTTTGGCCCGAAATATATATGACTATATTACACAGATTTGCAAATGAATATAATAAAAATAAGTTTTTATAAAAAGACATTTAGCATTTTTAATCAAAACTAAATCATTATCCGGCATCAAAAGTCCAGTAAGTGTGTGTGTTTGAGTGTGTTTTAAGCCATTTTATTGTAGTATAGTATACACAGGAAAGAGGACACAACTAATAAATATATGATCTAGTAAATTTTCATAAAGTTAAAACATGTATGTAACAAATTAAAGTGTAAAGTTTTTGTCTTACAGAAGAAGCCTCAGTAATGGGCTCTTGAGAAACACCTATATAGTTTTCGCACTTTAATAACTATATGAAAGCATAGTCTGTCTCTCCAACTAAAGTTATATATTCTCCATAGTCTGACTATAGGACCATAGTATATACCAAAGTCTTTTTCTTACGGATCTAGCTAAGTTCCTTGAACTGAGCCATACCCTCAATAACTGAATATGAACTATATTCAGACTCAGCTTTATTAAACATTAATACACACGCTCTGCTCAATATGCTCCCACTTCCTAATTGTTTTACCTGCTACATCACTGACCTTTCCTTCTGTGTCTTTCTGTTGGCCCAAACCTCATTGGAAAAAGCTTGAGTTTCCTTGGACTCTTGTATTCTTCGTCTGCGCATCTGCTCTGGTTGAGCTCAATTGTTCATATGACTTTAAATAATATCTGGAAGCTAAAGGCTATCAAATTATAACTTGTACTAGAGTCAAGTAATTGACTTTATGGCCCCAATTAATGGCCTCTCTGTATCCATACCCTTTGCAATGTGACTTTGCAACAACTGACATCAAAAAGTGGAATCTATTTCCTTATCCACTAAGTCTGAGGGCTGGCCTTGTCACTTTCTTTGTCCAATAGAATGTTGGGAATACCAACTGTATTATCAACTTAAGCCTCTGCTTATTCTTGGGACCCTTCCTCTACCATATGAACAAACCCAAAGCAGCCCACTAAAGAATGAAAAACCACATGGCACATTATACTAACTGACGGTCAAACAAGCCCTGGAATCAAAGCCATCTAGCCAACTCACAGCAGACTACTTAGCATAAGAGAACCCAAGTGAGACCAAATGAGACCCCCAGCTTTACCAATGCCAAACAACCAACCTGAAAATCATACAGTAGCAAAGTGGTTATTATTTTAAGCTGCTGACTTTTGGTGTAGTTTGTTACACAGCAATAGCTCACTGATATACCAGTTTAGATTTATATACAAACATATATTCAATATCCATATAGATAGTTCATAGCCATGATTAAAAAACTATACCAGGTCTGTCTCAGCTCCTGTCCACCATGAGAATGATCCACTTCCAACTCTCTTTGGAAGTGCTCTACATTTTCTCTTTGTTCTCCCTAAATAAAATTTTTCTATATTACACTGAAAAAAAAACAAAACAAAAAACACTATATCAAACTGTTGATTTTCACTACAGGACCAAATCTCACCTTTCCAGGGTTCTCTTCTCAGGAACTGGTCCACCATCTATTTAGTTCTCCAAGTCAAAACTCTGGATGATATCATTTAATTCTTCCTTTCCCTCACCCCAAGATCCAATCTGTCAGAAAGTCCTAGTAATTCTACTCTCTAAATTTCTTTTTTAATTCACTTACTTCCTTCCAGCTCCACTAAATCACTTCTCCCAGTCTAAACCACTCTCATCTCTTGACAATAGTACTGCAATAGCCTTCTGGCTGCTCTCCCTGCCCTACTACTGAACCTCTCCAAAATCTTTTCACACAAATGGTAGAGTTTGGGTTTAAAATCCTAGCAAGTCTCATCAGTCCCCGGCTTAAGACCTTTCAAAACCTTCCCACTGTACTTACAATTAAATCCAAATTTTATATCATGGCCTATGAGGCCCTACATGACCTATTCCCTGCTATTCTTGCCTATATCTCTTCCTGCCACCCTCCCTTTAACTCACCACCTTGTAGCTACCTTGGCCTTTTCACCTCTCCTGGAATAACCAAGCTCTTCCCCATTAAAGATTTTATTTTTTGCTCTTTCATATGAACAAAAATCTCATCTCTAGCTTCTTGTCATATTCCTGGTGGACTCCTTAATGTCTTTCTTTTTCCAGATTAAATCTCACCACTTCTTGAAGCTCTTTTCTGGCCACTCTGTCTATAGTGGTCATCCTGCCCCACCATTTTTCTCCATTATCATATCCTATTCAGTTCATTGAAAGAATTATGATTGCTGATTCTTGGTGTATTTACTGCACAATTTGTGTTTTCTTGCCTGACTTTTTTTTCCACATCCAAAATTCCATGAGAGTTCAAGATCATGCCTACTTTGTTTTCATAGCATCATCAGTGCTTACTACAATCTTTGACCCATGATAGGCACTCAATAAACATCAGTTGAATAAACAAATGAAATTCTTCCAATAACACATCTAAAGTTTTATCACCCAATTATACAAATAAGAAATTTCAGAGCAGGCACCATTTACGAATATATCATTCATGCTCAGAGCAGGTACAAGGTATGGAAGAATAGTAATTAGCCCAAGTTTTCAGAAAAGAAGAAGTAGGGGGCAGGAATCCAGCTTAACCAAAGCCAAACAATCAACTTGAAAAATCATACAATAGCAAAGTGGTTATTATTTTAAGCTGCTGACTTTTGGTGTGGTTTGTTACCACAGGGGACTGATGAGGATTTTAAACCAACACAGAGCCTAATCCTCAATTCCTCATTCCAGGGACTTGAGAAACATGCAACTGTGTACTCATAGGGAGGGAGTATTGCAAAGGGATATGAAAAAACAAAATGCCCAAACCTACATTAGGTATTTCCCAAACTTGGGCTGCTGCTGCCCTTCCCAGAGTCACATCTTCCCAAAACTAAATTCAGATACAGAAAGGAAAGGACACTCAGCAATGGTCTTTCCTGAAACCTCCCTCTAAACAGAGGAAATTATTTCTCAGGAGGCTCCAGCATATTTCTAGTTATATTTTATTGGCAGATTTGGTCCCACTCACACTACTAGACTAATCATTTTTGAAGGAAACCAAGATTGGTACTTCTGGTTTATATTCATCACCATTCATCATCACTTGGGCTATGCTAGTTGCACCTCAAATGTTTAAAGTTCTGCAATCTATGTGAGAAGAGAAGAATGTCTATTAATCATACAAGTAACAGCATTTCTTTTTTTTAATAATTTTATTAAATCATAATTGTGTACATTGGTGCAATCATAGGGCAGAATGTGCTTCATATACAATCAGAAATATTTTGATCGTACTGTTAGAGATAGCCTTCATGGCATTTTCTTGATCACAATATAAAGACATTGATACACTGCATTTAATAAGTTTCACCAGTACCCTGCTAAGATGCACTGTAGGTGTGA
>CAUYON010094366.1:0-26594 GCA_963573935.1 Arctocebus calabarensis | reverse complement strand
CCAGTAGTGTATTTTTGATACTGCTTCAATTGCCTGGGGAGTCCTCTTCATAAAAAATTCACCCAGGCCAATTCCCTCGAGAGTTTTCCCTACACTTTCTTCTAATATTTTTATAGTTTCATGTCTTAAGTTTAAATCTTTGATTCAGTGAGAGTCTATCTTGGTTAAAGGTGAAAGGTATGGGTCCAGTTTCAGTCTTCTACAGGTCTCCAGCCAGTTCACCCAGCACCATTTGTTAAATAGGGAATCTGTACAGGGGATACATTTTAAAACAGACAATTCGGTTCTACAAATATTTATTTATCACGTATAAATTTGGAGAAACAAAAATTATTTGCAGCATAAACCTTCCAAGGCTATTTTACCCACAAAAATATTGAGCTAATCTAGCTACATTGTTTCAATGGTTAATCAAATGATACCTTTTAAAAAGAAATTATCTGAACTAAAATGGTAGAGTAATGAGATTCTTTCTATGACTTTCAATTTAGGAATGGCTTCTTGGACTCATCATCTATTCTTGCAGATGGTCCTATTATGGTGTTTTGGCCACCAAGAGCAGGAAAAATTGTGGACACCAAAAAGGAAGGTACTGAACACAAAAGAGAAACATCATGTATGAAAAATACCAGAGTCCTGCTCCACCTATGTGAAGTTTCTTTTGACTCACTTCTAGAACAAGATAATGAATCTGATATGGTTCAAAAAGGGCAACCAAACTGATAATGCACTATAAAAGCATGAGGGCAGATTCAAAAGACAAAGGTTCTTCATTGAGACAGGTTAAAAACATACATGGGCATCACCAGATGGATGTTGCTAGCAAAGAGCACATCCTGTGCTTGGGTGGCCCACAGGTTCTTATGTATTTGTTACAGAGACCATGACCTTTCTCTCTGACCCTGTTTTCTGTCATGCTGTTCTACATAATCCCCCAGACCTGGAAAAGAACTACTCATAGTGGAAGACTCTGAAGGTCTAAATAATGGTTTGTGGCGTGGAGTAAAGATAACATATATATCACTTAGTTCCATGTCTGGCACAAAATTGGCATTAATAAATGGAAACTTTCATTATATTATTCAGAGAAAGGAAAAGAAAGCTCATGCAATGTCCCTAAACCAACACAGACAGAAAGAAATGTAGATGATTCTGTTTGTTAAATGAAAAGCAGGTGTACTCAGTGGTTTTTATTAAAATTAACATTTAGTATTATAATTTTGAATCATTTTTACACATTGTTAAGACAAGGCAAAGTAAATTTGTTGATGTTATTAGGAATCAAGATTTTAAGTGTAGAAAATAAGTAAACAGTAAAAACCCTATGATGTTAAATTGGCATTGGAATTATCAATATGAATTTATTTTTTAAAAAACTTACATTTCTTAGCTCTGTCCACTAGAAGGCCTTAAAGCAATGATGCCCTAGCAGAAGGTAGCACTCTCAATTCTAGATCTTGGTTTCTAAATATTTTCTCACTAGTATTTGAGAATCTAGGGATTCCTGTGAAAACGGCTGGATTCCACAACTGGAGTTGGAAAAGTTTAAACTAAGTCTTAAATATCTAGTCCCAGAAAGCAAGGAAGTGCTCATAGATTAATGGGCATGCTGGAACAGGATGAGCACAAGCAGACTTGAAGGGGCTCCCCTAGCTACATTATAGACATTTCCAGCATCAAAGATAAAGATTCTAACTAATTATAAAAGCAAATAAATAGAAATCCAAGAATCACAGAGAGAAGGGCAGTGCAAGCCTGAGGAAAGACCCTCATTTCAATTATTTGATGTGACTATTGTACCAAGTGATCTCTTTTTGCCTCTTTTTTTTTTTTTTTGAGACAGAGCCTCAAGCTGTCACCTGGGGTAGAGTGCCGTGGCATTACAGCTCACAGCAACCTCCAATTCCTGGGCTCAAGCGAGTCTCTTGCCTCCACCTCCCAAGTAGCTGGGACTACAGGCGCCCGCCACAACCCCCGGCCATTTTTGGGTTGTAGCCGTTATTGTTGTTTGGCGGGCCCAGGCTGGATTCGAACTCCCCAGCTCAGGTGTACGTGGCTGGTGCCTTAGCCCATTGAGCCACAGGCGCTGAGCCCTCTTTTTGCCTCTTCAAGGAGAAACTCTTATTCAACCCAGATGATAAGGCAAAGCTTTTTTTTTTTTTAAACAAATGAATGCTTGCTAATAAACATATAACCAATAAGAAAATTAGAAAATCAATTGAAACCCCTGATGAAATAACTGGCTTGGGTAAGGATTATCAATGGACACTAAAATCAGGTGAAAGAATATTCACAAGAACACTGAATAACCTAGAAGAAACAAATAAATTCTTAGAAGAATGTAACATACCAAGACTGAATTATGAAGAAATAGAAAATATGAACAGACTAATAGTGAGGAGACTGAATCAGTAATTAAAAATCTCTCATCAGGCTCGGCGCCTGTGGCTCAATGGGCTAAGGCGCCAGCCACGTACACCTGAGCTGGCGGGTTCGAATCCAGCCCCCGGGCCCGCCAAACAACAAAGATGGCTGCAACCAAAAAATGGCCAGGCGTTGTGGCGGGCGCTTGTAGTCCCAGCTACTTGGGAGGCGGAGGCAAGAGACTCGCTTGAGCCCAGGAATTGGAGGTTGCTGTGAGCTGTGATGCCACTGCACTCTACCCAGGACGACAGCTTGAGGCTCTGTCTCAAAAAAAAAAAAAGTATGCAATCCTTTGGTTTTTAGTTTATGCCAGAGTTGTATCACCATCACCACAGTCAATGTTAGATTATTTTTATACCTGTGGAAGTAACCCCCACCCATTAGCTATCTCCCCAGCCCCTGGAGCCATCACCAGTCTGTCTCTGCGTATGTGCCTGTAGACACAGTCATACGGTGTGGGCCTCTCATGGCGCCCTTCACACACTGTGTTTCTGAGCAGCCTGTGTCAGACCAGCACTCCTTTCTGCAGTTGAGTGACACTCACTGTGCAGACAGACTACATTTCATGTGTCATCACCAGTTGGTGGAGTGTCCTTGGGGCAGGTTGTGCCTGTGTGATAGTCCTCACCATGGACTGGGCTGTTTGTTTGTGCTTTCTGGCTGTCATAAATACGCGTGTGGGTTTTATGTGGACGTGTTGTGTGCATGACATGCATGAGTAAGTACCCTGTGCTCCAGGACACGATGCTAGCTGCACCTCATGGTGATCAAGTTGTTTTTGACTCAGGCTCACAGGTTCTGTGATTGAAATAAACTCAAAGGGACATTAGGGTAACTGGGGTGTCACATTTGTGCCATCTCAGTGTCTAGGCTACTGGGTCTGTGTCTACCTTTCAGACCCTTTCCTTACTGCTTAGTCATCAGAGAAAGGTGGCAGTTGCTACACGCAGCTATGACCCACCATCCCATCCCAATGCCTTTGTGTCTCTGTCCACAGAGAGAGCCCTGTACAGCATGGAGTGTGCATTCCACCCCTTGTTCAGTCTTACCAGTGGAACGTGCCGGCTGGATTATCGCCGACCTGAGAACAGGTGAGCAGGGCCCCAGTGGGAGTGACACTGGGGGAGTTTGTGCCACTTGGGCTCACCTCCCTCCCTACTGTGAGTGAGACCAATGATGCACTCAGTGCAGTGGGTGAAATGTGACATCCTTAAGTAGACTAGGCCCTGAGGTCTTCTTGCGAGCCCCTGCTCTGCACAAAGCTTAAAGATGGGTTTGGGCTCAAGGATGGAAGGACAGGGTTGGCCCGTGATTGAATTTGTCAGTGTTGAGATGAGCCTGACAAGGCCCACCACCCTGGGAGGGTATGTAACTGCATTTTCTGTGTGTATTTGGATGAACGTCTATTCCTGGTGAGTTTAGAATATTTTGAAGTGCTTTGCAGGTGTGTCCTGACTGTTATGTCAGTGAGCAGTTCAGCATCTACCTGAAACTTGTCCCCTGGATGGAGTGATCACAGTGTAGTTCTTCTAGATGCTTCTGTCCCTGCAAACCAGCACTGTGGCATCAGCCCTCCCCATTCTCTCCCCTGCCTCCCCTGGGCTCTGACCTCAGCCTGCTCTGCAGTGTGGACCTGCCCTCTGCTCCGGGTATCTTCCTCACCATCTCGTCTTTAGCCCCTGTTTCCCCTGCTGCCCTTGCTGGTCTGCAGTGTAGGGTACACCACTCAGTGCCCTCAAGGTCAAGGCTCACTGACCCCTTCTGCACAGACTATACTTGTGCTGGGGCTGAATTTTCTCCACTGGTTTCGTTTGTGTTAATTTTAGCTCTTCCAATTAAACTCTTAGTTCTTTGAAATAGGTTATAAGATACTGATATTTACAGGCCTGAAAGGGACAGTGGGCTGTTTGTTGATAAAGATACCAGTACATGAGCTTGACTAACATTACGGGTCTTGATCATCACACAGGAAAACTGCTAACAGCTGTTGCAATCATAGTTTTAATAGGAGATTTTAACTCTCTTTCCTTAAATAGATAGTAAACAAAAAACAAGATAAAGACTAAGGGCAGCGCCTGTGGCTCAGTGAGGAGGGTGCCGGCCCCATATACCGAGGGTGGTGGGTTCAAACCTGGCCTTGGCCAAACTGCAACAAAATATAGCCGGACAATGTGGTGGGCGCCTGTGGTCCTAGCTACTTGGGAGGCTGAGGCAAGAGAATTGCCTAAGCCCAAGAGCTGGAGGTGGCTGTGAGCTATGATACCACAGCACTCTACCAAGGGCGACAAAATGAGACTCTGTCTCTAAAGAAAAAAAAAAGATACAGAGTAAGTGCCATGGTGGCCAAGGCAGGCGGATCCCTCGAGCTCAAGGAGTTCAAGACCAGCCTAAGCAAAAGTGAGACCCCCGTCTCTACTAAAGATAAAATAATTATCCTGGGCAGCGCCTGTGGTTCAGTGAGTAGGGCGTTGGCCCCATATGCCAAGGGCAGTGGGTTTGAACTCAGCCCCAGCCAAACTGCAACAACAAAAATAATAAAATAAAATAATTATCTGGGTGTGGTGGTGGGCATCTGTAGTCCCAGCTACTCACGAGGCTGAGTCAGGAGGATCGCTTGAGCCCAGGAGTTTAAGGTTGCCATGAGCTGGGCTGACACCATGGTACTAAGGCCTGGGCGATAGAGTGAAACTGTATTTTAAAAAAAAAGGTGGCTCGGTGCCTGTGGCTCAATGGGCTAAGGCGCCAGCCACGTACACCTGAGCTGGCGGGTTCGAATCCAGCCCAGTCCCGCCATACAACAATGATGGCTGCAACGAAAACATGGCTGGGCGTTGTGGCGGGTCCCAGCTACTTGGGAGGCGGAGACAGGAGACTCGCTTGAGCCCAGGAATTGGAGGTTGCTGTGAGCTGTGATACTACAGCACTCTATCCAGGGTGACAGCTTGAGGCTCTGTCTCAAAGATTGGTGTGTTCGAACCTGGCCTGGGCCTACTAAACAATGACAACTGCAACAAAAAAATAGCCAGGCGTTGTGGCAGGAGCCTGTAGTCCCAGTACTGGGAGGCTGAGGCAAGAGAATTGCTTAAGCCTAAGAGTTTGAGGTTGCTGTGCGCTGTGATGCCACAGCACTCTTCCCACGGCAACAGCCTGAGACTGTCTCAAAAAAAAAGATTTCAAATAAACTTGACTTTCAATGTAGAGGGAGTTCCTAGGCTATAAATAAGATAGGTTCTGTTGGTTTGTTCTTAATTTAAATTTGTTTATAAGTTGGAACAGGTAATTTACCTATTACTTGTTACCTCCATTTGTAAGTCCGAATTGTATGTAAGTTGGAGGTTTGTAACTTGGCGATTCCCTATCACGATGCCCTATGGCGTACATATATATGTACAAATATGCATATAAGTCTGTAAGTGGAGTACACACTTTCTCTTTAGACACATAGGGAGTGTTCATAAACATTTCCCTGTATCAGGCCATGCTAGAAATCCCAACAAAATCCAGAGTTAGAGGATAGGGCAGGCAGGGTACTGGGCACAGTGCCCAGTCAGTGTGACTGTCAGCTTCATGCTCACCACATGGGACTCTTGGATCCAGGAGCTTCTACCTGGCCCTCTACAAGCAGATGAGCTTCCTGGAGAAGCGAGGCTGCCCACGCACGGCGCTGGAGTACTGCAAGCTCATTCTGAGGTGAGTCCTCGCTGCAGTGGCCGCAGATCCACGGACATCTGTGCTGCCCACTCCGGACCGTGACGGCGTCTCCTCTGCTCCCCTTTGCTCTCTGCTCACTGCGGTGCCTCTGGAAGCCTCGAGCCAGATGAGGACCCCCTCTGCATGCTGCTGCTTGTGGACCACCTAGCCTTGCGGGCCCGGAACTACGAGTACCTGATCCATCTCTTCCAGGAGTGGGAGGTAGGTGCAAGTCACACACAGCCACTCAGAGGGATGTCTGTTCCTCCTCTCCTTTTTCTGTGTCCTGTGTTAGGGTGCTAGTGATAATGGAAAATCAGCTAGACCGCAGAGTTCACTGTGGTCAGTATAGTAAGAGGAGGAGGCAGGAAAGGTCATAGGACTGACACTGGGACCCTGGGTGTGCTGACCAGACAGATGCCCATGTTTTCATGACTAATCATATATACTAGGTCAGATTCCTAGAACCCCTTCCTGTCCTGGGTTCCAGACACATGGTCCAAGGACATTCATAGTTTGGACTGACCCAGAGAGGAGAATGTAAGCTGAGTCAGGGATAACTTTATGTTGATACATGTTGGAATGTATTAAAATCAGTTTCACCCAATCTCTTTTCAGTGCAGCTACTAGAAAGTTTAAACTGATACAGGTTCCTGCAGGAGCATTTTTCTGAAAGGATGCCAGACCCTCAAGCAGGGCTGCTCAGTTTTAAGCAATGATTTTTTTGTTTGAGACACAATCTCACTATGTTACCCTAGGTAGAGTGCTGTGGCATCACAGCTCACAGCAACCTCTAACTCTTGGGCTTAAGCGATTCTCATGCCTTAGCCTCCCAAGTAGCTGGGACTATAGGCACCCACCACAACGCCTGGCTATTATTTTTTTTGGTTGTAGTTGTCATTGTTTGGCAGCCCGGGCTGGGTTTGAACCTGCCACTTCTGGTGTGTGTGGCTGGGCCCTAGCTCGTTCATTTTTCATGAACTGAGGGTTGTGACAACCCTGCACCGAGCAAGTCTATTAGTGCCATTTCCCAGCAGCACATGCTCACTTCACTTTTTGGCAGTAAAGTTTTTTGTTGTTGTTTGAGACAGAGTATCACTATGTCGCCCTCAGTAGCGTCCTGGGACATCACAGCTCACAGCAACCTCAAACTCCTGGGCTCAAGCAATTCTCTTGCCTCAGCCTCTCAAGTAACTCAGACTACAGGCACCCACCACAACACCTGGCTATTTTTTGTTGCAGTTGTCGTCGTTTTAGCTGGCTGGGGGTGGCCTCAGACCCACCAACTTTGGTGTATGTGGCTGGTGCTGTAACCACTGTGCTACAGGTGCCAAGCTGCAGTAAAGTATTTTTTAAATTGAGGGATCTAGAACTGAATGGTCACTCTCTCAGGCATGACTGGGCTCTGCTCTGTGGATACACCACTTTTTCTTGCTCTTCCTCTGCAGAACACTTGTATTTCTCCCATCTCTGGGCTACCGTGAATAGTCCTACAGTGGACATGAGCACACAGATAATCTCTTTACTTCTTAGAGATTTTTCCCCTTATGGTTACAGTGAGCATTTTCTTTCTTTCTTTTTTTTTTTATTAAATCATAGCTGTGTACATTAATGTAATCATGGGGTATAATGTGCTGGTTTCATATACAATCTGAAATATTTTCTTTCTTTCTTTTTTTTTTTTTTTTTGAGACAGAACCTCAAGCTGTCACCCTGGGTAGAGTACTATGGCATCACAGCTCACTGCAACCTCCAATTCCTGGGCTCAAGCAAGTCTCTTGCCTCTGCCTCCCAAGTAGCTGGGACTACAGGCATCCAACACAACGCCTGGCCATTTTTTTTTGTTTGGTTGCAGCCGTCATTGTTGTTTGACAGGTCCGGGCTGGATTCAAACCCACCAGCTTAGTTGTACGTGGCTGGCGCCTTAGCCCGTTGAGCCACAGGCGCCGAGCCAATCTGAAATATTTTCATCAAACTTTTTTTTTTTTTTTTTTTGAGACAGAGCCTCAAGCTGTCACCTTGGATAGAGTGCTGTGGGATCACAGCTCACAGCAGCCTCCATTTTCTGGGCTCCAACGAGTCTCCTGCCTCCACCTCCCAAGTAGCTGGGACTACAGGCACCCACCACAATGCTCGGCCATTTTTTGGTTGCAGCCGTCATTGTTGTTTGGCGGCCCGGGCTGGATTCCAACCCGCCAGCTCAGGTATACATGGCTGGCGCCTTAGCCCGTTGAGCCATAGGCGCCGAGCCTCATCAAATTGTTTAACATACCCTTCATGGCATTTTCTTAGTTATTATGTTAAAACATTCATATTCTGCATTTAGTAAGTTTCAACCTGTACCCTTCTAAGATGCACCGTAGGTGTGGTCCCACCAATTACCCTCCCTCCACCCATCACAACGAGCATTTTCAGTTTACCATAGTATAACTCAAGTAACGTCATCCTACTTCACACATAAAAGAGGAACTTTGCAACAGTTAAAAAAAAAAAAAAAACAGAAAAGAAAAATACACCTGTCGCTCCTGATAGCACAGTTGCAGGGAAGCCTCACTAAGGGAGGCCGCCAAGCTGGGGCTATAGAATGTGGATAAGGTTTCAAAGCTCTGTGAAGACTGCGATTTAGTTTTAACAGGAAAAAATACAGTGAATCACATGTCTAGTTGTACAAAAATGGGAAAACGCAGGAGAATACTGGGAAATGGGAGCAGATTACCTAGCAGTGGAGCAGAGACAGTGCTTCCCGCAGCATTGCCACTCCAGGCGACTGCAGGTCCTCCTGCTGCTTTGTTTGCCCCCCCTACCCCATGATGTCCTCACACCCACCTGGTACCCTTCTGCCTTTTCTGCATATTGAAATCCCCAGATGGAAGCTGAAGTTATCTTGTATTTGCTCATGGGAGAGTTCAGCTCATGGTGCCATAGCATGTATGTACTTCATATATTTGTCTTTATGACCTTGAGTCTCCAAAGTCTGTTTCTTCACTCTTTGTAGGGTCATCGGAACCTGTCTCAGCTCCCAAATTTCGCCTTCTCTGTTCCTCTGGCGTATTTTCTGCTAAGTCAGCAAACAGACCTCCCAGAACAGGAGCTCAGCTCTGCCAGAGAAAAGGCCTCTCTCTTGATCCAACAGGCTCTCATCATGTTCCCTGGAGGTAGGCAGCCCCTGAGAGATGGAGGAGGTCCCAGGTCTAACTGGTGGTGGAGGCCAGGTCCCAGCCTTCACTACACTAGCAGAAAGATGCCCTAAAATTATGCCAAATTCTTTGGAAGCTATTTTGTCCATCTCAGTGAGCCTGCTAAGAGTTAGGCTAAACTGAGGAGCCCAGAGGAGAGGGACAAACGTTCTAGGGCCAGGAGACCGAGTTGGCTGGCAGGTGCGGTGTTAGATGGCCTCTTCAGGGGAGGAATGGGCACAGGCAAGTGTCTGCAGGGTGCTGGGGCACATCCAGCAGAGGGTCATGCTCAGGCCCACAGGGAAGCAGAGGGGCCCCTGTAGTTCAGCATCCTCGGCAGGACCTGCGCCTTACCTCCATGTGCTTCTTAGACACATAGGGCTGGCAAGGCAAGGCTGCTGCCTGGTCAGAGTATAAGGGGGTTGGCCTTTGCCTAAAAGCATACGTTAAACCTCTTTTAAGACAGCTCCCGGCCGGGTGCAGTAGCTCACACCTCTAATCCCAGCACTCTGGGAAACCAAGACAGTTAGATCCCTTGAGCTCAGGAATTTGAGACCAGCCTGGGCAAGAGCAAGACCCCATCTCTACTAAAAATAAAAAATTAGCTGAGTGTAGTGGCAGGTACCTATAGTTCCAACTACTTGGGAGTCTGAGGCAAGAGGATCATTTGAGCCCAGGAGTTTGACAGTGCAGTGAGCTATGATGATGCCATAGCATTCTGCCCAGGGGGACAGAGTGAGACTCTGTCTCAAAGAAAAAAAAAAAAAAAAGAGTTATCCTGGTGGGTACTGGGTATGTGTGTGTCGGGGGAGGCGGGGGGCTGTGTGTGCATAACTGGTGTGTACCCTTAAGTGGCCAGTTATCTTTTGTTAGAAAGTCCTGGAATCATGGGCGGTGCCTGTGGCTCAAACCCAGCCAAAAAAAAAGAAAGTAAGTCCTGGAATCAGCATTGCTGCCTTGGAGCCCTCGGTGTGGGGTTAGGTCTTTCCTAAAATAGGCAGGCTGTGCCTCAGCAGGGCCTTGTCAGGCTTCAGTCGAGGACAGAGGCTGGTCACTGACCCCCAAAGACTCAGTGACTTTGTCTGAGAAGCCACCTCCATCCCCTCTGGGGTTAGACAGATGTAGCTGACAGTGTCCTCTGTCCCACAAGAGTAGGCATGTCACAAACAGGGCTTTTTGGGGCCTGCATTACAGCAGAGCTACCATCATTGCTCACACAGTGGCAGGAGTGGCTATGGAAGCATGTCCCATCCAGGTCACTTGGGGTGCTGTGTTCTCTTAGTAGCAGAGCCCAGTAGGCAGGCTGTCCAGGGCAGCCACAGCCCCTTGGCCACAGAGCACTATACACAAGCAGGGCAGAGACAGGCTCTGCCCTGGGGGGATAGGGCAACCAGGAGCCACACCCCAACGCATCTACTTTCACCAGTCTGACACGGGACCTGATCTTTATGGTTGAATTGTCCACCCATGTATGGAGGGTGGGAGGGACATGGGTGTGGAGGGTCTTTGGGGGCCCTCCCTAGGAGGCAGATGAGGATACTGGGAGGGACTATCCACCTCCAAGGTCACAGCTCCTCCAGGCCTATGGAAGGTTACACCAGCCTTGGACCCTGGTGTCTCTGGTGGTGGCAGCTCAGAATGCTTGTCCGAAACAAGGACCCCTGCACCCCCAGAACCCTTACTCCCACCTCACACACACCAAACTGAGACAAGGTCCTGAGACAAGGACCCCACCCCAGGGCTGGGAATGGCCAAGCAGGTGCCTGTAGGGCCCATACAGAGCCTCTGCGTCCTCAGTGCTGATGCCTCTGCTGGAGTACTGCAGCATGCGGCCTGATGCCGCTGTCTCTAGTCACTGCTTCTTTGGACCCAACGCCGAGATCAGGTAAGAGCAAAAGGGCCTGAGGGCTTGGGTGTGAGGGGCCATTCCTCAGAATGCAAGAGGCCCTGGGGCGGGGCCTGCTGGATGGGCAAAGGCTGACAGTGTCCTCAGGGATGCAGAGCTCCAAGGGAGCTGGGGCTGTCCTCCAACCAGGTAAGGCCCTGGAGCCCCTGGCCATGTGGGCACCTTCACCTCTGTGGGAGAAAACCATTGCTGGGACCAGTGATCAGCCCCTAGTTTAAAAATAAGGTTCACAAAGTTGCTTCCCAATGAGTAGGACAGGGCATGGCAGGGGGAGCAGAGAGGTCAGGGCAACTGTGATCTCATTTGCTAGCATGTTAAGGCTCCTGCACTGCACATGTGATACAGGGCCTTCTCCAGACCTCTCATTAAAAATAAAAGAGGAGGGTGGTGCCTGTGGCTCAGTGGGTTAGGTGCTAGCCCCATATACCGGGGGTGGTGGATTCAAACCCAGTCCTGGCCAAACTGCAACAACAAAAAAAGTATCCAGGCTCAGCACCTGTGGCTTAATGGACTAAGGCGCCAGCCACATATACCTGAGTTGGTGGGTTCGAATCCAGCCTGGGCCCACCAAACAACAGTGACAGCTGCAACCAAAAAATGGCCTGGCGTTGTGGCGGGCGCCTGTAGTCCCAGCTACTCTGGGATGTCAGAGCACTCTATCCAGGGTGACAGCTTGAGGCTCTGTCCCAAAAAAAAAAAAAAAATTAGCCAGACGTTGTGGCGGATGCCTGTAGTCCCAGCTACTCGGGAGGCAGAGGCAAAAGAATCGCCTAAGCCCAAGGAATTGGAGGTTGCTGTGAGCTGTGACACCACAGCACTCTTCTGAGGGTGATAAAATGAGACTCTGTCTCAAAAAAATAAATAAAATAAAATAAAAGAGGAAACAGTCTGGGTACATAGGCTCATGCCCATAATTCCAGCACTTTGGGAGGCTGGGGCAGGATTCCTTGAGGCCAAGAGTATAAGACCAGCCTGTGCGACATAGCAAGACCCTGTCTCTACATAAAATACAGAAATTATCTCTGCATGTTGGTGCATGCCTTAGTTTGAGGCAACAGTGAGCTATGATTGCACCATGGCACTATACCCTAGGTTACAGGGCAAGACCCAGTCTTTATTTATTTATTTATTTATTTATTTATTTATTTATTTTTGAAACAGAGCCTCAAGCTGTCACCCTGGATAGAGTCCCGTGGCATCACAGCTCACAGCAACCTCCAATTCCTGCGCTCAAGCGAGTCTCTTGCCTCCACCTCCCAAGTAGCTGGGACTACAGGCGCCTGCCACAATGCCCGGACATTTTTTGGTTGCAGCCGTCATTGTTGTTTGGCGGGCCCAGGCTGGATTCGAACCTGCCAGCTCAGGTGTACGTGGCTGGCGCCTTAGCCCGTTGAGCCACAGGTGCCCAACCAAGACCCACTCTTTAAAAAAAATAAATAGGCTGGGTGCAGTGGCTCACACCTGTGATCCCAGCACTCTGGGAGGCTGAGGGAAGAGGATCCCTTGAGCTCAGGAGTTTGAGATTAGCCTGAGTAAGAGCAAGACTCCGTCTTTACTAGAAACAGAAAAACTAGCCAGATGTTTCTTGGTGGGTTCCTGTAGTCTTAGCTACTTGGGAGGCTGCGATTAAGGTTGCTATGAGCTATGACACCATAGCACTCTACTGGGGGCAATAAAGTGAGACTCTGTCTCAAAAAAAAAAAAAAAAAAAAATACAACATACAGGAAGTCTGCAGAAACACCCTGTGAGCCTTCCTGGAGGTCTGGTGTCCCCACGTGTAGCAGCAAAGGAGGCTGCCTCTTTCCCAGCCCATAGGTGCATAGGTGTGCCCTCTGCCCAACAGTTACGGGCCATCAGTAGGGCTCTGCAGGCCTCTAGGGTGGGCTTTGGCCAGTAGGAGTCTCCTCACAGCCCCTGCACTCCCCCAGCCAACCTCCTGCTCTGAGCCAGCTGGTGAGTCTCTACCTTGGGAGGTCACACTTCCTCTGGAAGGAACCCACCACCATGAGCTGGCTGGAAGACAACGTCCGTGAGGTTCTGCAGACAGTGGATGCCGGAGACCCTGCTGTGGAAGCCTGTGAGAGCAGGTGAGCCCTAGATGTGTGTGAGGACGTGTCAGATGCAGGCACCAGCTCTGCCACCCCCTCTCTTCAAAGACCCTTATCACAGGTGTGGGAGCCTCTGACTCCAGATACACTGGGGGCTGCAGCTGCCTGAATTGCTGTGGACAACTAGCCACCAAGCCTGTTAAAGGTTAAGGGAGTGAGCGTGTCACCCTTGTGCACAGCCTGTCCTGTCCTCAGGCTTCCTGGAGGATGGTCGCTATTGCTGTTACCACACAACTACAGAATTGACATGTGTTGTTACCTGTGACGGTGGTTTTGTTTGTTCTGGTCATGATTTTGTGTGTCCACGCCACATTTTCTGTAGTAATGGTCAGTCTCATGCACACCATTGTGTCTCTTGGGTACCCTGTCTTTCCTGGCAGAGGTGGGAACAGATGGGAGTCCAGGGCGAGTGTCTATCAGGGCCTCCCTCCCGACTCCCATGTGGTTTTCCTGTGCTCTTGATCCTTCGCTAGATCTGGCTGTCGCCAGCATCAAGGCTCTGAGCACTGACTGGAGCCAGCCTGGCCCGGTGAGGACCGTGTGTCGAGTGGCAGCCTGGGAGGTGGCTGTGAGGCCTCTGGCAGTCTGAAGAGAGGAATTGGGGAGGAGGAAGTGTGATGCCTTCCACACTTGGGGATGCTGTCCATTCATCTGCCCTCCCCTCCGGAGTGGACATTTCTCGTGGGCAGGAGCATGTTTTGTCCCCTGCCCTACCCTCCTAGAGTGGTTTCTAGCAGGCAGCAGGCTCCCTGTGCCTGAGCACAGTAACAGTGGCATGCCCGGGTACCCTTCTGTGCAGACCAGCTCAGTGGGTCCTCATAACAAGCCATTGGCTGTGACTCATCATTCCCATTTTATGACCACAAAGGCTGAGTCTCCAGCCACAGGGCTGGGATTTGCCCCCAGAACCTGTTGGGGCAGGGCCCTTGGTGTCCTGCCCAGTGGTTGCCATTTCATTTGCTTTTGCTTATGTTTCCCTGGCCTTAGGCGGAAGGTGCTCTACCAACGCGCGCCCAGAAATATCCACCGCCATGTGATCCTCTCTGAGATCAAGGAAGCCGTTGCTGCCCTGCCCCCGGTGAGGGAGAGGGTCTGAAAATGGGAGCTTTGTGTGAGCTGGTCACATGCACCCCAGCAGGCATGAGAGGCTGTCGCAGGAGTGTGGAGGGCTTGGGGCTCCTCCCTTGGTGCTGGGCATGTGGCGTGGCAGGTCCTTATGGGCTCAGAATTTGAGCCTAGTTCCTAGACCTTCCCTGAGGTCACTTCTCCACTTTCTGTGGCCTTGGCAAACTGACACCCAGGGTCTTGTGACATTGTGATGTGACTGGGGGGTCTTCTGTATAGTGGGGCATAGTCCTGCTCTGTCACGGATCTCATGTGCTAGACATGCTGTGGGATACCAGCTGCTGCTACCTGAAAACTCAGAAAGAAGCTTTATCCTGTCATTAAGGGATAAGATAGACGGAGTGAGAACAGTGAGTCATTGGTCAGACCCTAAGCTTGTTGTTTGACAGGGCTGCTCTGTTGGTCCTTGCGAGTGGTCCAGCCAGCCTTGTCTCAGATTGACTTTTCACCCTAAGCATGGTGCACTCTATGTGGAGGGCTGAGGGTGGGCTTCATGTGGGCTGGCATTGAGGTCCCCACAGCTGGCAGCTGCTATGAGTTTCTGGCACATGTGAGGAAAAGCAGCCATGGGGTACCACTCCTTCCCTCACAGCCCTATGAGCAGGGCAGTGTCCAGGGTGTGCTGGTGGAAGGAAGGCTTCCCCATCCTTACCCTAAGGTTCTTGGTACAGAAGGCTCAGCCATTTCTGTCTAGCTCTGTGGCTGCCTATCAGTAGGTGGGTCCAGTCCAGATGGGAACCCTGGGAGGACAGAGGCCCTGCAGCATTTGCAGCATCTTCATTCTTATGTCCCTTCTAAAGGATGTGACCACGCAGTCTGTGATGGGGTTTGACCCTCTGCCTCCCCTGGACACCATCTACTCCTACGTCAGACCAGAGAGGTACCTCTCCACTCCACACTGTGCTCTGTGGCTTATGCAGCTCTGAGGTCAGTGCTTTGGGGCTCACTGGGACTTGTCGCCTCCTTTGGACCCACAAGCTAAGAGGTCAGGCACAAGCATTCAGAGTCATGAAGAGTGAGCGTGACAGCATGACTTGGGTCACAGATGTGCTTTTCCATCACGTACACAAGCACTACTCTGTCAGGTTGTGTAAGCAGGTGCTAGAAATACAGTAGGAAGCAAAATAAAAAACAATCTCTGCCCTTGGGGAGTGCACAGAAGAGGGAAAACAGACATTAATTACATTTTCTAAAAATAAATACAAAAAGAAGCCTAGGCATGGTGGTTCATACCTGTAATCCTAGCACTCTGGGAGGTTGAGGCAGGTGGATTGCCTGAGCTTACGATTTTGAGACCAGCCTGAGTAAAACCTCATCTCTACTAAAAATAGAAAAACTGAGGCAAAAGGATCGCTTGAACCCAAGAGTTGAAGGTTGCTGTGAGCTATGATGCCCACATCTACCCAGGGTAACAACTTGAGACTCTGTCTCATAAATAAACAAACAAAGAAATACAAAATGAAGACAACAAGAACCTGCTAGGAGAGAGGGGTGGATATGCTGAGATGTGAAGGGAGAGAGTGCCCTAACCCAGTGAGGGGGAAAGGTCGCCAGTGCCCAGCAGAAGAGGCCCCATGTGCAAGGGACCGAGTGTGGCAGTCGAGAGAACTGAAAAAGGCTGAGGCTTGGGCCAGGAGCCCCAGATGACACGGAGCCCCTCAGAGCCTGTCCACAGGCTGCCAGTGTGTGGGGAGGGGGCTTTCAGATTCCCGGTCATTGAAAGCCTTTATTTTATTTTTTTAGGCTATAAAAGTATAATTTAATATTAGAGAAAGGAAAGAACAGGAGAAGAGATGAGAAAAGAAGAAGAAAGAAAAGTGTGAGAGCTGGGAGGGAAAGAGGGGAAGATGAGAAGAGGGGAGAGAGAGAATGGCATGGCCTCCCAGAGAAGGAAAATACTAGACCCTTTAAAGTTTGGCAGGGCCCTTCGTCCACAGAGTAGCAGATCCCAGAGAGTTACAGGCCTTCCCTCTCCTGGAAACAGGCGCTTCCCAGACCCTGGTAGGACACATTTGGTGGAATGAAGTCCTACTTTTCTACTGAATTCTATCATGAAAGATAGACTGCATATTCATGGGAAAATAGTTCCCAATTGACATTCTCCAATAAATATGAAAATTATTTTTTGTTAATGTCAGCGGGTTCCAAAAAACCCATGTCTTTTTTTTTTTTTTTTTTTTTTGAGACAGTGCCTCAAGCGGTCACCCTGGATAGAGTGCTGTGGCATCACAGATCATAGCAACCTCCATTTCCTGGGCTCAAGCGAGTCTCTTGCCTCCACCTCCCAAGTAGCTGGGACTATAGGCGCCTGCCACAACACCTGACCATTTTTTGGTTGCAGCCGTCATTGTTGTTTGGCAGTCCTGGGCTGAATTCGAACCCACCAACTCAGGTGTATGTGGCTGGCGCCTTAGCCCGTTGAGCCACAGGCGCCGAGCCAAAACCCGTGTCTTAATAGGCCAGATGTTACAGCATTGAGGAATTGTTTTGTTTTCCCCACTTCCCTGCAGACCACAAGCTTTCAGTACATAGAGGCCCTTAAGTGAAGGCCAGGGCAGTGCCCAGTACAGCCACAATAGTACATTTCATCAGTAGCAGCTTCAGGCACAGTGGCTCACACCTCTGATCCCAGCACTCTGGGAGGCTGACTCAGAAGGATCTCTTGAGCTCAGGAGTTCAGACCAGCCCAAGCAAGAATGAGACCCTGTCTCTACTAAAAGAAGTAGAAAAACTAACCAGGTGTGATGGCAGGCACCTGTGGTCCCAGCTACTTGGGAGGCTGAGGCAGATGATAGCTTGAGCCCAAGAGTTTGAGGTTGCTGTGAACTGTGACTCAAGTAAAACTCTGTCTCAAAAAAAGGGGGAGGGGGCACAGTGCCTGTGGCTCAGTGAGTAGGGTGCTAGCCCCATATACTGAGGGTGGCAGGTTTGAACCTGGCCCTGGCCAAACTGCAACAAAAAAATATCTGGCCATTGTGGCAAATGCCTATAGTCCCAGCTACTTGGGAGGCTGAGGCAAGAGAGAATCACCTAAGCCCAAGAGCTGGAGGTTGCTGTGAGCTGTGACACCACAGCACTCTACCGAGGGCAACAAAATGAGACTCTGTCTCAAAAAAAAAAAAAAAAATCGGGGCGGCGCCTATGGCTCATCGAGTAGGGCATTGGCCCCATATACCAAAGGTGGAGGGTTCAAACCCAGCCTCTGTCAAACTGCAAAACAGAAAAATAGCTGGGCGCTGTGGCGGGCACCTGTAGTCCCAGCTACTTGGGAGGTTGAGGCAAGAGAATCACCTAAGCCCAGGAGTTGGAGATTTCTATGAGCTGTGTGATGCCACTGCACTCTACCAAGGGCGATAAAGTAAGATTCTGTCTCTACAAAAAAACAAAACAAACAAACAAAAAAAAACAGGGTTTCCTCTTAACACATGCACTGTGCATAACTACCTTATACTCTCTCAGATCTTTAAGTGCTGAAGGAAACATGGAAATTAATTTGTCTTAAAAGCAGGCTACCTATGCAGGGGCAGATGGCCAGATTGGTTCTGACAGTCTCCACTGTCCACATGGCTGAGGAGGCCAGGCTCTACAGGGCCAGCTTCCAGCCCCGGACTCCCTTTGTTGTTAGGGTCTGAGCTGGTCTTTCCCTCGTCCCCCCTCCAGGTATACACAGCTCCTCCCCAAGTGGGTCAGACCTGCCAGGGTCCTGAGCTGCCACTCCGTGGGAACCCAGGGCCTGGCTCAGGTTCAGCACTTGCCCTAACTGCTGCTGGGGCTGCTCCTGCCCCAGCAGGTGTGTCGGAGAGGGTGGAGGCAGCCAATAGGTATCCTCATAAGCCGGCTGGTACCCCAAATGTCATTTCAGCTTTACTTTCCCTTTCAGGCTAAGTCCTGTCAGCCGTGGAAACACAATCGCTCTCTTCTTCCGATCATTACTGCCGAATTATGCCATGGAGGTAAGCAGACATACCCAGCCTCTCCCTGCTCAGTGGGTGTAGGAAAGTCCCTTTCACAGTGAGCATCTGGAGCCAGGGGCAGTACAGGGGCGAGGAATAGGTGAGAATGTCGTGCTGGTGTGGAGCCCCGTCTGAAACTCTATGGCCAAGATGGGACACAGTGCCCAGGAGTCAGCAGCCTCTTGCTCTGTCTCTGGGCCTGGCTTGGGTTGGATGGGTCATTTGGTCCTAAGAGCTTTCTTTCTCCACAAGGAACTGGGGAGGGTTCAGGACGCAGTGTGGGTGGGGGCTGCCTCAGGCTTAGCAATATGCCCTCCTGCATGGGCCCCACGTCCCAGTCCAGGCGGCCCCTGCTGAGACACCTCCTGTTGCTGCAGGGGGAGAGACCTGAGGATGGAGTGCCTGGGAATCTGAACAGACTAATGCTGGCCGTGCGGGACATGATGGCCAACTTCCATCTCAATGACTTGGAGGCCCCGAGGGAGGAGGATGCAGAGGAGGACGAGGAGTGGGACTGAGCGTCCCCAGTCACCCCACGCTGTGCAATTATGTTCCTGATTTCTGCCCTGGTCAGGACTGGCCAGTTCCCTGAAGTAGAGATACTGTCGTTGACCTGCTCTTGTGTTTATCCCATAAATGTGTTTCTCCCATAAACAGCGGGCTTTGATCTGCCGTCCGTGAGTGCTTCTTTCCCAGGCACCAGGCCCTTGAATTCCACCTGAGCGTTACATTCAGTCTCTTCCCTGGTGACCCACACCTTGTGCTCCCAAATTTGAGACACAAAAGCTGGAGTGTAGGCTTGGCACCTGGAGCTCAATGGCTAGGGCGCTGGCCACATACACTGGAGCTGGTGGGTTCAAACCTGACCCGGGCCTGCCAAATGGCAATGACAACTACTACAGCAACAACAACAAAATAACTGGGCATTTGGGCATGGGCCTGTAGTCCCAGCTGCTTGGGAAGCTGAGGCAAGAGAATCCCTTAAGCCCAAGAGTTTGAAGTTTCTGTGAGCTATAATGCTGTGATGCCATGGCACTCTATCGAGGGCGACATAATGAAACTCTGAAAGAAAAAAAAGAAAGTTGTCCTTGGGCGGCACCTGTGGCAGGTTTGAACCTGACCCCGGCCAAACTGCAACAACAAAAAAAAAAATAGCCGGTCATTGTAGTGGGTGCCAGTAGTCCCAGCTACTCGGGAGGCTGAGACAAGAGAATCGCCTAAGCCCAAGAGCTGGAGGTTGCTGTGAGCTCTGATGCCACATCACTCTACTGAGGACAACAAAGTGATATTCTGTCTCTTAAAAAAAAAAAAAGAAAGAAAAGAAAGTTATCCTTGGCAGCTCTGGGGATGCATGCAGCAAAGATTAGGGCACTTGATCCCAGGGGAGGGCTCTTCTGCTGAGGTGGTCCTGGTGTAGTTTATAGATGCTTACAGAGCTGGCGTACACAAGGCCTTGGTGTCCCACAGTGCTACAGTCAAGAGGGGCAGTTTGCAGACAGTGCAGGAGTAGTTGCTTCTGGCCTATGGCTCAGAAGCCTGTTCAGTTCTGGAGGGATCTAAGACACTGGTTATCTGTGTTAGAGGTGTCTATACCTCTGGGGAACCCTCAGCCATGAACTTTCACTCCTCGGAGGCAGCAGATGAGATAGGCTGGGAAGAGGTGCTTCCTATGTGTTTGGGCTCTTGGCCTAGAGGTGGCTGGTGAGGGGAAATGCTGTCCGGTGATCTAAGTCCTGGTCCACTGGCCTGACTCCAGGGAACCCCCCCCACTGTCGTGTTCGTCCTTCGTGTGGAATCACCGAGTTTGGGGCTCATTGAGACCTTGAAATCTTTGAGGTTATCCTTTCTTTCTTTTCTATTTTTTAGACAGTCTCACTATGTCACCCTTGGTAGAGTGCTGTGGCACCAGAGCTCACAGCAACTTCAAACTCTTGGGCTTAGGCGAGTCTCTTGCCTCAGCCTCCCAAGTAGCTGGGATCACAGGGGCCCGCCACAATGCCAGCTATTTTTTTTGTCGTTGTTGCAGTTGTCATTGTTGTTTAGCTGGCCTGGGCTGGGCTCGAACCCACTAGCCTTGGTGTATGTGGCTGGTGCCCTACTCACTGATTTATGGGTGCTGAGTTGAGTTTATCCTTTCAGTAGTTGCTATTGTGGGCTGGGAGGCCCCAGAGTCACCTCATGGAGATGGGAGCTCTTAGCATCTTCTGAACAGGAACCCAGAGTATTAGTGACCTCTTCAGGGTGACCAAGGAGTAGTACCGTGGCAGGTGAGCACTGGTGTCTGTGGCAGGTCTGGGCCTGACAGTTGCAGCCCTTGCACAGCTGGCCATTTCTGGGAGGAGAGCAATGAGGTCAGAGCTGCTACCCAACCTAAGGCTGCTGTGCTCTTCCCTGGCACTCCAGCGAGACCCATGGCCTGGCTTCCCTTTTCAGCAGTGAGCCAACAGAGCTGTCCAATGGGGCCATTTGCAGGTTAGCAGGGGCCTCTGGCAAGGACAGGCCTGAGCAGAGGTGGGCACCTGTCAGTTGGCTCACCTGCCCATGTTTCTAGTCACGATAACTGGATTTGATGGGGGACCTGTACCCAGCACCGGGGAGGAGAATTGGGTTAAGACTAGGCTGTTCTTAGGTCCACCTGTCCCCACCCTCCCCCACTGGGCAGCAAGGGTGGCCTCTGATGAACTTCAGCTAACTAGAGGGGGAGTGTGCTGGGTGTCTTCTGAGAAGGATTTGTTCTCTGAAAATGAGAGTCCGCAATGTCTTTTCTCTCTAGCAGTCTTAAATTCATCCAAGCAGGGATGTGATGTCTGGATCTGCAGCAGCCACCCTGCACCCAGAGTAAAACTTTAAAATGAAGTGTTCCAGGGACAGTGCAGCGGAAAGAGGTTGAGCCAGGTCTCCTGTCTTGAGAAATCATAAGTCATCAATACTTCAGCAGTACCATTGGGTTTATGTAATTATTTGCAGCTGAACCTATTTTTAATGACGAGAGAAGACAGCCAGGTGTCTCACATCTAAACTACTGTCTTGCAGACTTATCCTGCCACCAGTGTCAGGGTGTATGGTGAATATGGTGCCTCCTGGGTGCTGATGTGTAGGATTGCTAACCAGGTGCACCCTTCCCTCGAGCCAGACTCCATCTCAGAGTCTTTGGTGAGGTACTATGGGTAGGCACACACAAAACCACCAGTTTGCCACCTCCCATGCCCTTGCCTCCCAAGTTTAAAGGAAACATGGCCCTTGAACCAAGACGTGACCTGGCTCTGAGCCAGGCCTTCCCAAGGAGCTGTGCTTGGGCTACAGTGATGAGAACCCAAGGGGTGGGTTATTGGCTGCTTACGGGGCTTTGGGGGCCTCCATGAAAGAAGCAGAGCCAGTTGGGCCCCTCTAGTCAGGAAATGACCCCCACTGCCCTGACTGTGTCCTTGGCTATAGAAGTAGGCAGCTCCCTAGACAGCAGAGAGGCTCTTCCCCACAGATCTGTGTGCATTAGGCATGTACTGGAGGTCCTCAGTCCTGGACACGGAAGAGGCAAGTCATCCCTTGTGTGTCCCCTGGTCACTCATCAGGCAGTTTCTTCAGGGACACTAGAGATGAAAATTGAGATGGGGGTGGTGCCTGTGGCTCAAAGGAATAGGGCGCAATATGCTGGAGCTGGCGGGTTCAAACCCAGCCCCAGCCAAAAACTGCAAAAAAAAAAAAATTGAGAAAGGATTAGCTGGTATAGTGGCCTGTGCCTGTGGTCCCAGCTACTAAGGAAGGTGAGGCAGGAGCATTGCTGAACCCAGGAGTGTGAGGCTGCAGTGAGCTGTCTTTGTGCCACTGCACTCCAGCCTGAATAGTAGAGTGAGACCCTGTCTCTTAAAAAAAAGGGGGTAGGGAACATAATGAGCTTTAGGGTTATCCAGTTTCATCTAATCTCTAACCCCATGGCTAATTTTTCTTCTCCAGGACAATAATGAATCAAAACGTTGACTTTTCTCAGCTCAGATGTCTCCTTCCCAAGAAGCCCCCAACAGGCACGTCCATGAGAACCGAGATAGCAGTCCTGAAGCAAGTCACCCACTTCCGATGCCCTGCAGCTGGGTCTTGCCAGGAAGAAGGCTGTGGTTGCTTCTGCCAAAGGCTACCCAATTCTCACGCCCTTTGAAGTCTCAGGCTGGGTGGATAGGAAAGGGAGGGCTGGGTTTAACTGCTTCCATCTCAAAGGCCTTATTTATTGAACTAGAAATACTGACATCCCCGAAATGTCATAACACAGTGAGCTGGGGCCAGAGGTGACAGCCAGTGGTCTGTGGCTACTGGGTCCTATGGGCCTCCTGGGCTCCCTGTGGCAGGGACACAGCCCCTTACATCGTGGGTGACATACACCATCCCCAGCCTTGGCTCTGCCTCCTGATCACACCAGAGGACCCTGTGCTCCTTTTGGATAGTTCTCAACCAACAGTTGAGTGCGAGACAGACTAAGTCTGTAGAAGGTAAAAAGCTGTACTGAGTGAGGCCGTGTGTAGATGGGTCCTCGTATGGGTGCTGTGGAGGCTGGGGCAGAGGCACCTCCCTCAGTGAGCAGCCATTCAGGACTGTGGTTTTACCAACCTCTGCCCATGCAATTGCACTTAGGTGTCGTCCAGCAGAAATACAACCCTGCATCCACCAAAAGATGCAAATGAACATGTCTGCAGCTCTACCACATAGTGGACACGACACAGTCTTGAGAGTGAGAAGATTTAATTTGCCTGCAGCACCAAGGCTGCATCTCAGCAAGAAAAGATCACAAACTACATGATGCCATTTATATGATGTTCCAAAACAGGCAAAATTAATTTATGGCACTGTTTTTCAACCTTTTTTTATCTCACAGTACACTTGAACCTGTCATTAAACTTCCACAGCACACTTTATGTTAATAAAAAACAAAAAAAGAAAGAAAGAAAAGCTTACTGCGCTTTGAATTTCTTTCAAAAACAATTTAATCAATGGGCCAGGTGTGGTGGCTCACACCTGTAATCCCAGCTCTTTGTGAGGCCAAAGCAGGTGGATTGCTTGAGCTCAAGAGTTTTGAGACCCGCCTGAGCAAGAGCAAAACCTTGTCTCTACTAAAAATAGAAAAACTAGTCCGGTATTGTGGTGGGCACCTGTAATCCCAGCTACTCGGGAGGCTGTGGCAGGAGGATCTTTTGAACCCAGGAGTTTCTGTGGTTGCTGTGAGCTATGACACCATGGTACTTTACCAAGGGTGACAGAGTGAGACTCTGTCTCAAACAATAAATAATTTCATTAATGATCTTTACAATTTTTCATGGCATACAGGTTAAAATCACTGATGTTTTATGTTAGAGCCCAGAATATTTGCTTACTGGGGCAGCCAGAAAGGGCCCAAAGGTGCTCTGGTGTGGGTAATATGTCATTGATCTGGGTGCTGCTTTTCACAGCTATGTTCAGGTTGGGGCATCTAATCATTTGTACATTTATCATTTGCGCACTTCTAATGTATGTTGTGCTTTAATAAAAAGGTGTTTAAAAACAAGACAAGGGGGGCAGTCATGGTGGCTCACACCTGTAATCCTAGCACTCTGGGAGGCCAAGGCAAGTGGATTGCTTGAGCTCACAAGTTTGAGATCAGCCTGGGCAAAAGCAAGACCCCATGTCCACTAAAAATAGAAAAACAGAGGCAATTGGCTCGGCGCCTATAGTACAATGCTTACGGTGCCAGCCACATTCACCAAGGCTTGTGCTTTCAAACCTGGCCCAGGTTCATGACAACTGCAACAAAAAATAGCCAGGCATGGCGGGAGCCTACTCTCAGCTACTTGGGAGAGTGAAGCAAGAGAATCACTTAAGCCCAAGACTCAAGAGGTTGCTGTGGCACAGTGAGCTGTGACAACGGCACTCTACTGAGGGCAAAATAGTGAGACTTTGTCTCAGAAAAATAAATAAATATAAAAACAATGGGGAAATCTATAAGTTGTAAAATATAGATATAAGACATGATTAATATTTGCTGCATCAGTGGCCATAATGTGTCCTGGAGATGGTGTGGGTCAGAAGCTGTCTGGCAGTCGTGCAGGTGAGCTAGAGAAAACAGATTTTTTATTTGAGACAGAATCTCAAACTGTCTCCCTGGGTAGAGTGCCCTGGTGTTGCAGCTCACAGCAATCTCAAATTGGGCTTAAGCGATTCACTTTTCTCAGCTTCCCAAGTAGCTGGGACTACAGGCGCCTGCCACAACGCCCAATTTTTTGTTGCAGTTGTCGTTGTTTAGGTAGCCTGGGCTGGGTTCAAACCCACCAGTCTTGGTGTAGGTGGCCAGTGCCCTACCCACTGAGCCTCGGGTGCTGCCTGAAAGAACAGATTTTTTTTTTTTTTGTAGAGACAGAGTCTCACTTTATCGCCCTGGGTAGAGTGCCGTGGCGTCACCCTGCTCACAGCAACCTCCAGCTCTTGGGCTTAAGCGATTCTCTTGCCTCAGCCTCCCGAGTAGCTGGGACTACAGGCGCCCGCCACAGTGCCCGGCTATTTTTTTGTTTTGCAGTTCGGCTGAGGCCGGGCTTGAACCTGCCACCTTCGGTATATGGGGCCGGCGCCCAACTCGCTGAGCCACAGGAGCCGCCCTCTTTTTTTTTTTTTTTTTTTTTTTGAGACAGGAATCAAGCTGTTGCCCTGGGTAGAGTGCAGTGGCATCACAGCTCACAGCAACCTCCAATTCCTGTGCTCAAGCAATTCTCCTGCCTCTGCCTCCCAAGTAGCTGGGACTACAGGCACTCGCTACAATGCCCAGCCATTTTTTGGTTGCAGCAGTCATTGTTGTTTGGCAGGGCTGGGCTGGATTTGAACTTGCCAGCTCAGGTGTATATAGCTGGCACCTTAGCTGCTTGAGCCACAGGCGTTGAGCTTTCTTTCTTTTTTATTTATTATTATTTTTTGAGACAGAGTCTCACTTTGTTGCCCTTGGTAGGGTGCCATCTTATCACAGCTCACAGCAACCTCAGATTCCTGGGCTCAAATGATTCTCTTGCCTCAGCTGCTCAAGTAGATGGGACCACAGGCACCCACTACAATATCCACCTATTTTTGGAGCTGGTGGGGTCTCCCTTTGCTCAGGCTGGTCTCCAACCTGTGAGCTCAGGCAATCCACCCGCCTCAGCCTCTCAGAGTGATGGGATTACAGACGTGAGCCACCTTCCCACCCCCTCGTGTCCTTCCATTTCTAACATTGCAGTTTTTTTTTTGGTAGAGACAGAGTCTCATTTTATCGCCCTTGGTGGAGTGCCATGGCGTCACACAGCTCACAGCAATCTCCAACTCCTGGGCTTAGGCTATTCTCTTGCCTCAGGCGCCCGCCACAAGGCCTGGCTATTTTTCTGATTTTGCAGTTTGGCCGAGGCCAGGTTTGAACTCACCACCTTCAGTATATGGGGCTGGCGCCCTACTCGATGAACCACAGGCGGTGCTCCTAACATTGCAGTTTTATACGCTGGAGTTCACAGTGAAGACCTTATTTACTTTTAACTTAACCAGTAATCGGCAGAACCCATGGCTCATAAACAATTAAGAAGATTCTAATTTAAGGCCAGTGCAGTGGTTTTTGTCTGTTAATCCAAGCACTGTGGGAGGCACAGGCGGGTGGATTGTCTAAGCAAGAGTGAGACCCCCTCTCTAAAAATTAGCCGGTCGTTCAGGCAGGTGCCTGTAGTCCCAGCTACTTGGGAGGCTGAGGCAAGAGGATCGCTTCAGCCCAAGAATTTGAGGATGCTGTGAGCTATGATGCTACCGCACTCTACACAGGGCAACAAAGTGAGACTCTGTCTCAAAAAAAAATTATAATTTAAAAGTTAATCTCCTAAATCAATCCACCTATGCTACTCAAGATAGGCATCTTCAGGGTGGGAGGTAAATTTACAAGACAGCAAGAATGTAAGATAAGGAGTGAAGGTCAGACAGGACGTAACCACGTCTGCGCTGGCTTGACAGATTCCATTTTACATTTTATTCTCACTATGTGCTTTCCTCCTGACTCAATTTCCCACTGTTTCCCATCTGACCGCACTTTACCATTAAGCCTTTTCCTGATAAGCAGCCCCCCACCCGCCCCCCAGTCGTTAACCTCTTTGGAGAACGTCCCTCCACTCCCTGGTCTGGGGGAAGCTTCCATCTGAGGACTGTCACTCACGGGCCACTGCCGCTCACCTTCGCACCGGGCACTCCCGCCCC